>NQII01001368.1:114488-200461 GCA_002778355.1 Clitarchus hookeri
TATATACATATATATATATATATATATATATATATATATATATATATATATACATATATATATATATATATATATATATGTGTGTGTGTATGTATATGTGTGTGTGTGTATGTATATGTGTGTGTGTGTATATATATATATATATATATATGTATATATATATATATATGTGTGTGTGTGTGTATATATATATATATATATATGTGTGTGTGTGTGTATATATATATATATATATATATATATATATATATATATAAATTTTTTCTGCTGCAGCTGATAATGAGCTGAAAACGTATTTTACAAATCTTCCTTCAAAAGTAGCAAAGTTGGAGAAACAAACGGGCATTGAAAGTGTTGTCAATTGTAACCAGGTCGCTATGCTTGTGTTGTGATATGCTTGTTCTTATAGTTATAACTGTGCTTGTGAAAACACTTATGTCAGTTGTGCCTGGGCCTTAAGTCTCAATGTTATGGATGTTTAAAAGGAGGGTGAAATTATCACATACTAAATCAACTTAAAATAGATACCTACCTTATTTTACTTTTATCACTCTTAACACCCGAGAGAAGTGTCATACATAGCCTTCCTTGTAACAAAGCTGCTGTTTGGTATTAAAAATTGTGTGCACGAAGGTGCGACAGATGCACGTGACAGGAAAAGTTGTACTGTGCTTCACGCCAGCCCCAAGAAACCTGTGATGTAGACATAGTGCTGAGCAAATTCCGTGACAAAGTTCACTTTAGGTGATATACAGCAAGTTCATTTACACAACAGTCGTTGGTTAAGGTGGCCGCCTGATTGAAGGAATTTTGCACGTCTTAAGCCCCAGAAGGGTGGAAGCGCTGGGGCGACCGAGACTGGCGCATCAACTCTCTCGTCGCCTCTACGCGCAAAGCACTGAACTGGCGTGCAGTCTTGCCATCGATAATGCGCCTCTGAGATTTCAGTAGTAAAAATAAAGGTTTGATTCGCGTCCCTATTCCTTTGTTAATGTTTTGTACCAGAATGTTCATATCTAAAAATGACAGTGAAAACACCCATTTGAGCCATTTTCACTATCACAAAACCATGCTTTAGAGAGAAATGGAGTAACTAGAAAACGTATACAGACTCATAACATTTCTTAAATGCTATTCGTAAGCAGACCTCACTCGAACATTGGACAGTTGTTTAATAAAACGTTTTCTGCTGGAGCTCTGCACAGCGTTCAGCGGCCTACTCCGGCGGCCACCTTAAATAACTGTCTTTTGAGTTCCTTGTAAATTACTGTTTGCCCTCCGGACTCGTCCGAAGGGGCAGCCTGAGACCCATTACCTGTTATGTTGATGATTTATTTCATCTAAAAATACTTTTGTAAAGAAATTCAAGTTTTTATGCTGTAACAACGTCACTTTAATTACTATATTAATAATGTGCCAACTCCCTTTGTTAAACGTTACTTGTTTAAGAAGTAGCGTATAATGGCGGCACAAGTTTACAATATGTTTTAGCGTGTGAAACAACCAATGTCCGGTGTTTGTTTTTACGGGTATTGATTTATTATGCGACAAACTTTACTTTAGGTGTCTTCATTTGAGCTGTGCCTTGGTGAAAATTAACATGCTTATGGAAGTGTTCTGATATGATTCACTTTCCTGGTCTTCTCGGTTCGCACGTGTCAAAACTGGTCACGTGCATGAATGCATGGTGACGCGTGCGTGAGCGCATGAAGGTGCATGAACACTTACATTTGGTGCACGCACTGGCATGTGATTAAATGTACACAATTGCTGGGTTGGTGAGATATGGTGCAAAACATGCTCTTAGTCTGCTTCAGTTACTGCACTCGTGCATGAAAATGAACACATCCTAACTGAAGATAGTTCAGTGTCAAAATGATGTAAAGAGTAGTATAAAATGCAACAAATATGTAAATAATTTAACTGTAATAAAGTGTATAGCAAATCTGCTAATGACAATAGCATGTCTAAAATAAAATGAGGTAAAAACCCTGTGTTAATTTTTTTTCCAAACGTTATGAATCAGTGCCTAGTAGCACGTCCCAGGATAGTCATCAGGGTGACAGCTATTTTTCAAGCGTTTGAAAGTTCATCCAATTAGTGCAGGGATTGGAACATAGCATTAGTATTGGTCGGTTGGGACCCACACATTAAACTGCAGTTGATGCCTTTTGATGGTAGTTCACCTTGGCCTGAGCAGTACGCCACTGCATGGGCAACCAGTTACAGAGCTCTTTTGAAAATTGGTGTCATAGAAGTGTTGCCACAGTGTTGCCACATTTATGCATGTGCATGTGATTAACATGAGTTCAGCAACAAACAGCTAAAGGAAGAATTTAGACTGGTACTAGTTACTTTTTACAGCGTAACTAATTATTTGAATATGTTCAGCTTTATATTTTAATAGCTGTAATCTTGTGTAACTGCTAATTTTCACATGAGAAACAAATTTTACAGATCTAAAAGTTAAAAAATGTTACAATACCATTTTCCATCATAACATCTTTTTTAAAAATGTTTGCTAAAAAAAAAAGTTAATGTTAAAATGTAGGCCTATACTAAAATTATAGATATGTTAAGTAATTTAAAACTGCATAATTAATGCATGTGTCGAGGATTGAGTCGGTGTGTAGTTTCCACGCTGTTAAAAATGTAACACAGTTTGCAAACAATTTGGGGAATTTCTTCCAGAAAAGCTATTTTTTCTATTGGATTGGATTTGGGGAATTTCATAAAGCTTTCAAGGAATCTTTTGTGAATTTTGTACCGCATGCACTACACTGATGGTGTTGAGTGGTTAGTAAACAAATGCTGAAAGTGTGTTTTGTTCTTTTTCTTATGTTGTAGGGAGCATCATGAGAAGGTGAACATTGTGTGGAATCCTAACAACACTGTAAGCTACCAACAAATCAGACGATGGCATTTTGATCCCAGCAACTCAAATGGTTCGCTGAATGATTTGGTCACCTCTGTGGATCTTCTGGCAGCGGTGAGAACAATCCCACATTCTTGAGAACACTTTTGTTGCTTTTGGATANTCACATGTTGGCAACTTCTTGCCGAGTATCGGCAGGTATTGATGTGATGTGCTTACGAGGGCAGGCGAGGAGGAGACGGCATAGCAGGTGCATCTCAAGTACGTTTCTGGCTGGAAATTCACCAGTCCAGAGACATCTAGAAGTAATTGCTTACCGGCCGCCGCTCAGAATTGGTTGAGGGTCACGTGGTCGACCACCCAGGTAGCCGCTGCTCCCTTTGTCCTCCACATCTAGATGGTGGAGACTTGTGGTGTGCCTAATGTTGATGCGGTCAGAACCTAGGGGACTTGGGTAGTCTTGAATACTAACCTACACTACGTGTGGAGCTGAAAGGCCTCACCACATGCAAATTAACACAGGATAAAACATAGATATTGCACTGAAAAGACACACAAACCCTGAATAAGCTGGTTGGTGGGGCTAGCTCCCCAAGTGCCGTTAAGCAGCTTTATCTGAAATGATCACACACACACGTGAGATTGCACTGTTTTATTGCCTGTTACATGGTCACTCATCATACATAACATAGAAGCCAAGCTCTACAAAATGTTGTTCCAATGCACTAACCCTGCCAGGGGCTTGCACAGTTGAAACAACCATGTTTATAGTAATTAAATTAAAACAGTAGGCTCCTGGGGCATCACAAAGNTAAAACGTTTTCTGCTGGAGCTCTGCACAGCGTTCAGCGGCCTACTCCGGCGGCCACCTTAAATAACTGTCTTTTCAGTTCCTCATAAATTACTGTTTGCCCTCCGGACTCGTCCGAAGGGGCAGCCTGAGACCCACTACCTGTTATGTTAATGATTTATTTCATCTAAAAATACTTTTTTTAAAGAATTTCAAGTTTTTATGCTGTAACAACGTCACTTTAATTACTATATTAATAATGTGCCAACTCCCTTTGTTAAACGTTACTTGTTTAAGAAGTACCGTATAATGGCGGCACAAGTTTACCATATGTTTTAGCGTGTGAAACAACCAATGTCCGGTGTTTGTTTTTACGGGTATTGATTTATTATGCAACAAACTTTACTTTAGGTGTCTTCATTTGAGCTGTGCCTTGGTGAAAATTAACATGCTTATGGAAGTGTTCTGGTATGATTCACTTTCCTGGTCTTCTCGGTTCGCACGTGTCAAAACTGGTCACGTGCATGAATGCATGGTGACGCGTGCGTGAGCGCATGAAGGTGCATGAACACTTACATTTGGTGCACGCACTGGCATGTGATTAAATGTACACAATTGCTGGGTTGGTGAGATATGGTGCAAAACATGCTCTTAGTCTGCTTCAGTTACTGCACTCGTGCATGAAAATGAACACATCCTAACTGAAGATAGTTCAGTGTCAAAATGATGTAAAGAGTAGTATAAAATGCAACAAATATGTAAATAATTTAACTGTAATAAAATGTATAGCAAATCTGCCAATGACAATCACATGTCTAAAATAAAATGAGGTAAAAACCCTGTGTTCATTTTTTTTCCAAACGTTATGAATCAGTGCCTAGTAGCACGTCCCAGGATAGTCATCAGGGTGACAGCTATTTTTCAAGCGTTTGAAAGTTCATCCAATTAGTGCAGGGATTGGAACATAGCATTAGTATTGGTCGGTTGGGACCCACACATTAAACTGCAGTTGATGCCTTTTGATGGTAGTTCACCTTGGCCTGAGCAGTACGCCACTGCATGGGCAACCAGTTACAGAGCTCTTTTGAAAATTGGTGTCATAGAAGTGTTGCCACAGTGTTGCCACATTTATGCATGTGCATGTGATTAACATGAGTTCAGCAACAAACAGCTAAAGGAAGAATTTAGGCTGGTACTAGTTACTTTTTACAGCGTAACTAATTATTTGAATATGTTCAGCTTTATATTTTAATAGCTGTAATCTTGTGTAACCGCTAATTTTCACATGAGAAACAAATTTTACATATCTAAAAGTTAAAAAATGTTACAATACCATTTTCCATCATAACATCTTTTTTAAAAATGTTTGCTAAAAAAAAGTTAATGTTAAAATGTAGGCCTATACTAAAATTATAGTTATTTTAAGTAATTTTAAACTGCATAATTAATGCATGTGTCGAGGATTGAGTCAGTGTGTAGTTTCCATGCTGTTAAAAATGTAACACAGTTTGCAAACAATTTGGGGAATTTCTTCCAGAAAAGCTATTTTTTCTATTGGATTGGATTTGGGGAATTTCATAAAGCTTTCAAGGAATCTTTTGTGAATTTTGTACCGCATGCACTACACTGATGGTGTTGAGTGGTTAGTAAACAAATGCTGAAAGTGTGTTTTGTTCTTTTTCTTATGTTGTAGGGAGCATCATGAGAAGGTGAACATTGTGTGGAATCCTAACAACACTGTAAGCTACCAACAAATCAGACGATGGCATTTTGATCCCAGCAACTCAAATGGTTCGCTGAATGATTTGGTCACCTCTGTGGATCTTCTGGCAGCGGTGAGAACAATCCCACATTCTTGAGAACACTTTTGTTGCTTTTGGATACCTGTTAAATCGCAATTTGTAGCGGCACTGCAAACTTCTTGCTTCACATGTTGGCAACTTCTTGCCAAGTATCGGTAGATATTGATGTGATGTGCTTACGAGGGCAGGCGAGGAGGAGACGGCATAGCAGGTGCATCTCAAGTACGTTTCTGGCTGGAAATTCACCAGTCCAGAGACATCTAGAAGTAATTGCTTACCGCCCGCTCAGAATTTGTTGAGGGTCACGTGGTCGACCACCCAGGTATAGTTAATTTCATATAAGAAGGCCACATTCTGACAGTCAGTGAGTGGCAATTAAGTATTCAAAACAAACAATGTGCCATTTACAAAATCCTATATCAGCTGATGCACGAACAAACAAAAGTTAATATTATGTTGGCTATTCTGAGAGCAGTGCCGACGCACATCAGAGAAGCAGAAAATACGCCAATAAGAAAGAGTTCGTAGATTAATTCATACATTTTATTTTACGTGGTCATAAAACAGCAGTTTTTAGTTTTAGAAACGAAACTTCGTGATAAAATAATAATGAATAGGTGTTCAAAATGAGATGCACAATAATACGATCCGTATACAAATGTAAAGAAAAAATCGAAAGTTTCCAGACTCTCCAACCATGTGCTGCCATCTTGTGAGGTACAGGCATGCCATCTGTTACAACATGCCCTTCCACGCTATCTGTTATCCATATCCCAAACTACACCCAGAAACATATTATTGTTTTGTTTTTTAAAATAACGTATTTACCCGAATACACACATGGTTTTATTTTCCCGCGAGTTCTGTATAATTTTTAAAGTAACATATATTTCGTGTACCGCGTTTACGAACGACTCTACACACGTCCACCAAGCTTCGTTTACGAATGCAGCGCCACCCAAGCAGTTCACCAATTGCCACATGTAGCAGCACCTCCTGGATGTGCTGACTCGCCACATCAAAGCCTATTCTTGACACGCCAGTTGATGGCGAATGGATACATAAACAAAAAGGCACGGCGATTGTCAACTGTCAAGAATGTGGCCTTCTTATATGGTACACAGTATAGCCGCTGCTCCCTTTGTCCTCCACATCTAGATAGTGGAGACTTGTGGTGTGCCTAATGTTGATGCGGTCAGAACCTAGGGGACTTGGGTAGTCTTGAATACTAACCTACACTACGTGTGGAGTTGCAAGGCCTCTCCACATGCAAATTAACACTGGATAAAACATAGATATTGCACTGAAAAGACACACAAACCCTGAATAAGCTGGTTGGTGGGGCTAGCTCCCAAAGTGCTGTTAAGCAGCTTTATCTGAAATGATCACACACACACGTGAGATTGCACTGTTTTATTGCCTGTTACATGGTCACTCATCATACATAACATAGAAGCAAAGCTCTACAAAAAGTTGTTCCAATGTACTAACCCTGTCAGGGGCTTGCACAGTTGAAACAACCATGTTTATAGTAATTAAATTAAAACAGTAAGCTCCTGGGGCATCACAAAGCCTGCAGGAGAGGAAGAGACACTCCTCCTGGGTTGAGAAGTTAAGTTAAAGTAAAGTTCAAATGAGAAAATAATCTTCACACATCTTTAAGGGAGGGAAGGTAGGGGAGGCCGTGTAAGGGGGAGGGTTCTCTAGAGCACCTGCCGCTGGAGGGAGGGAAACCACGTGACACTGCTGATGCTATACACACTCTCAAACTGATAAAATTGCTCTCCACTACCGCATTGTTAAATACAGCCAACACGGCTTATATTTTCTTCTTCGACATGTAAAATGCGCACTTGGAGCAGCTCTCGCCTAACCTTTCTCGACTGCTGTAACTACCTAACTGAACCTCACCCCTTCGTGCAGTGGCAATGGACTCTCCCAACTCGCGCGACAAGTTTTCGACTTCTGCACACTATTTTCTCATTTGGATTTCCCTATACTTAAGGATCTACAATAAAAAGAAATATATTGCTGTTGCATGACTGAACAAAGATCATTGGGAAACCAAGAAGGGTGCAATGCACTTGGCCTCTTCTTGTGTACAACCACATTAGACTAACTATGATTGTGCCGGCCTGCTCTCAGCAAATGGGACAGGTGCCACCGTCGTGGAACACTTAGGACAAAGTGTTCTATAAGTGTGATTACATTTTATAATTACTTGGGAAAACTTCATAAATATACACACTCTCAAATACCTACAATAGACAAACATAATTTATACTAATTAGCATTGATCAAGAAAAATTAGGCATAAGGAATTTCTTGCTGAAAAGTGCTGTTTACCTTTTACCGATTCGAGACTGTCCCTCAGTTCCCATATGCAAACAGGCTGCAAAGGAAACACTACACTGGAACATACACTTTCATTATACGCAATTAATAAAAACAGAAATTGCGCCCCTGGTCACATGATAACAGTGCGGCTGTGTGTTAGGTTGGCATGGGTGAACCCTGTGTTCAACTCTGAAGTTGTTGTTCTTGCTGGTTTGACATAAAATTAATTACATTAATTAAATACTGTGCACTTGTTGCATACACTGGGATAAATGGATAATAATTTAGTCTCTGCTTTCTTGGATCACGCACATTCGCAAACACCCAGGTCCACACAAATGGCGTCTGCTTTCTGATAAGGGTAGTGACATTGCCTGGTGCTACCTACACTTGTGCGGCGTCCTGACTGTGTATTGTGGCAGTGGAGCACGTGCGCCAATCTCATGGGATCCGAACTAAGGGATTATCCTGGTGTTGACCACGTGGTCAGATCAAGGTGGGACAGTCGGCTGATACACGTGGGGCTGGAGGCAGCGGGTGTCTTCCCAAACACCCTCTCTGGTGTTCGTGTTGTCTGCATGACGCTCAGTCGCAGCTGCTGCTGAAAGACTGAACAACGTACAACAAACGGTCACGAGGGCGCATTAGATGACTCACATCTGTATAAACTACATCAACTCATATTTTCTTCAGTCATTTTGTAGAATAATTCTTAAGCAAGCCTCTAAAGTACATTAAAACTTGTACACTACAATGCTGTCTCTGGCCTGCTGGTGACGGTTTGCAACCATATATGAGTATAGGGCTTCTTAAATCTTAAGGCTACTACATGTGCAGTACGCATTGATGTAAAAAATGTAACCTATGATTTTTTTACAATAAGTGATATATGTACATATCAGGATCACTAGGGATTAAGTTTTGTTACAAAGTTTTTCTTGAGAAATTTTTTATGCAGATAGGTTTGCAATAATACATTAGAAGCAGATAATCATAAACATACTTACATGTTAATAGCTATTGCAAAAGGGGATTGAAGGTAAGCAGTTAAAAAATTGTTACCTATTGCCATTTAAAATGTCACTGTTAAAAAGATTAGTAGGCATGCATGTATCCACAAAAGTAGAATCTTATTCTGGTAGGGTGAAAGTTTAAAATTATTCTTCAGACTGAATACATTAATTTTTTTAAAAACATTTAGAAATGAGACTTGACAGACTCTTGCAAACTTATAGATACTTACATGGGCAATATGAAGACTGTAAAATTATTAATCTTTATTAATCTATTGCCCTTTGCAGTTTTGAGTTTGAAGAACTGTGAGGAATCTTCCATTACTAGGACAAGTGTGCTATTGTGCTTTTCAGACAGCGTCATACCTGGCTCACGATTGGAGCAAGCTCCTGCAGATGGGGCTGTCCTACATCTTGGACACGACGAGCAAGAAGCCGCACATGATTCACACAGTGGGAGAGATGCTGTTCGAGGGGTATGACGAGCCTCTCATTTCTGTCGGCTCCAAGCTAGACTTTCTCTCAAAGTTGAACATCCCGTTCGACAAGTTTGGCTGGTTCTACCAGGTCAGTCTGACATTTCAGTTCACTATCATTTTGCAAGCCTAGGTTAGGTGAATCACGAAAGTTTTCCCATATCCTAAACAAAGTGTAGCCCAGTGCAGGTGTCGGTGCAGTGGCAGGATGAACATATGTTAGGGGAACAAGCTGAGCATGTCAAAGTAGTGTTGGGAAAACCGTTTTTTCACATCTATGAACTCGTTTACACAATTCATAGTGCGAAAGGAAATGTAAACAATGATACATGTAGGTGATAAAAAAAAAAAAAAGTTTTAAGTGGAAATGTAGTCAAGAAAATAACGGTGTATATGTAGGAAAATAATATACGTACATGAAATTGTAGATAAGAAAATTGAAAGATTTTCCAAGCAAGTGAACATAACAATAGAATGCATGGACAAGAAAATTGATTAGATTGTGACGCGTGCCATATTGTAAGTAGAAGCTCAGCTGTCACAACGCATGCCATACCCCCAACCCCACCCAGTCCCGCAAGGGCCTCCCAGTAGCCACCTGCCTCGGGACACGTGGCAGCCATTAACGCCTGCAGTGAAGCCAGGCCGGCCCAAGGGAAGCTTACACCTGTCAAGGTTGTAGCGCGGGGCCCCACACACCACCCCGAAAAAAACAGTGTGAAATTTGGACACGCCGAACAAATGTAGAGATAGGCTAGCGATTTCCGCCCACGAGGGAATTAAAACATGTGCTAAAGGTGAGATACACCAGCAAAAAGGCTGACAGAGTGTGGCAGCAGTGCCACGAGTCCCCACCCTTCCCTAGCAAAACGCAGGAGAACTTGGCAAGCGCTGCGAAAATGCCGATGTAAGCTAAGGGCCGCAGGGGCTCCTCTCCCCCTCCACCAACAAGAGTCCTGGCACGTGGAGGAAATTAGGTCTTTGTTCGGCACCTTCCACCCCCCTTCCCCTAACGAGTGAAGACACGTGTAAGGTTCTAAGGGGGGAACCCGAGAGTTTAAAACCCAATTTGTGGGACATGGAGGGGATCAGTTGGATCAAGTCAGTTCGCGAGAGTAAGTCGGATCAGGAGATTACCGGAAGAAGCGTGTCGTGGAGGAGTATGTTGAGAAGCAAACCTGGAGCCTCAGTCGAGGAGGGACGTCACAGAAACCAGGGCCTTTCAAGGCCATCCGGGGCACCGGACCTCCACTGCCGCCGACAGACCTAGAACTACAAGCAGAGCTAAGTATCAAGTCGCCGCTCGAAGAAACCTCCCAGACGCCTAGCGTCCTCCCTCCCCAAGAAGTCTGCAGCAATTAGCAAGCATGTTAATTTAGCCCTTAAGNAGTCTGCAGCAATTAGCAAGCATGTTAATTTAGCCCTTAAGGCCCCCAACTTGCAAGGTACCACATCTCGGCGTAATGTATTCATTATAATTCCAGACAATATAACCCAGTAAATTGAAACATCGAGTGACTACCTTATTGTTACCCTGTTACTCTCACATTCAAGGCACCTTAAAGTCTGTGCCTGGTAACATCAACTGAGACCCTATGACCCTCCACGTACAGAATAACACAGGGAGGCGAGTAGCGTCAATTGTAGGATGTGGTCTGGATAAAGAGGTAAAAGCATTGGAAAAGATGTATCTATGAGCTGTGTAGACTACTGCCAGTGAAATGATAGAAGACTCATATCCACTTCCTACAATAAATGATACATTGCATGGCCTGATAAGGCACAATTGTTTTCAATTTTTATCATGTTGGCAGCTTACATCCAGCATATGTCTACATTTGGTAAAGACGTCAACACAGGGGGGGAATTTATAGGCAATATGATTTATCATGCCCTGAGATATTCTTGTGCTGCGCAGAGAATAAATAGTGGCTGACACCTGACCTCTCTTAGTTTTCATCCCAGAATATGCTTTACCACTCTTTCCAATCTCCATTGCAGCTACCAACCTCCACACTGTAAAACAATTTCCATCAGGTGTCCGTTGTTCCCCTGGTTAAAAAATATAGACAATTTGTAAGCACACTTGCTGTTGTGCTGAAATTTTTTTTTCTAGAGTTGGTGTGTTGTGTGCAGCGAAATGGGTCTTCATCATTCGAGGGAACGTACAGCATTGCAACAGGAACCGGTGGAGCAGACATCGGCAGTCTTGTAGAGTGGAACCATTCCAACCGCACAGCATTCTACCCCGGCCACTGTGGCATGGTGAATGGTTCAGTGGGTGAGCTGTGGCCCCCATTCCGGGAGAAGACGCAGCCCATCTCAACGTTTGTGCCAGACTTCTGCAGGTGCTGTCACTATGGTGCAAGAAAACATTCTGTGCAACAACTCTGTTAAATACTGCATTTTCATAGTCTTAAGTTACCAAATTATAAACTGTACCATAAGATGGTGACTTTGGTCTTTGAGGGTGACTTTGACCCAAAGTCTAGGTAAGCCTGTTTACTGTTTTAACTGCTAGACACAAATGTGCTTTATTCTGTTTTGTAGTTTAGTTATCAAAATGCAGCAAGATAACAAAAATTTACATTTTTAATAATCACGAAAGAAAATACTACTTTCAAATATTTGGTCCAAATTCACCCCATCCTATGGTACACACATTGTAAAAAGTTGTATTTTGCCACCTAAACCTTTGAAAAATCAGCGATTCTTAACAAAGGTGGTTCACAATAAACTTAGCACTCTTGAAATCAATCTTTGAAGAAAATTACTACCCGTAACTGCATATATTTTAACATAAGCAATGACCGCAATACTTACAGTTAAGACTGCAGTGTGCCACCACTCACACCCTGGTTTAGCAAGCAGAATATCATAACCATGTATCCATGTGGTAAAAAGGTTTGTCCAACTTTTTTTTGTCCCCCCATGAGTACCACCCTAAGAGTACTGGTGTATTCTCTCCTTTTTATAATGTAATCAGTAGCCTAGCTGCCTATTACCATCGTATGTCCGTACAACAACATGTTCCAACGCTACACACGTGCTTACGTTAGTATTGGAGAGTTTAATTTTTCTCACTGCCGTATATAATAGAAAACAAAGCGCAGAAACGCATACCTGTGTTGGTGTAAACCACATAAGTGTTAATAAAATATAATGGCAATTTCTCATTAGCCGTACAGGCACCGCCTCTAAAACAAACATTAGGCCTACTGTGTTAAAAGTTAGGCCAGTGTAATTACGGTAAGAAAAAATAATTTATTTAATGCTGAAATATTCACGCAGAAAACAATATTTTTGTCACAAATTGCCTAGTTTTATGGCTGTTGTTATGTTTAGGCACTCTAATTGCTTTGTTTTTTCACTTATAATAATTGCAGGCATTATTTAAAAAGTTCATTCTGTTATATTTTTTCATAGCGGAACTATGAAACACTTACTGGTGTTGNAATTGCAGGCATTATTTAAAAAGTTCATTCTGTTATATTTTTTCATAGCGGAACTATGAAACACTTACTGGTGTTCGGTGATGCTGCAATTAAAGTCCTCGGAAACAACCAAAGTATGATAATTTCCAAATGCGCATGTAACCTGCTAAGTCTGTGTCTCATTTGACCCAGAGAGCACATTCTCATTCTCTTGCTCTTACGACCATTTCATTATGACTTGAGAGAGAACACTCTCTGGTCATCTCAATTCATTACAGAGTGAGAGCACAAGATTGTATACACTCTGGCACACTCTCCCACACACTGATCACGTGGCATATTTGTATTTTTACATTGTATCAGTGTTTGAATAAGGATATAGTAGCTTTCTTGGCCGAAACTGTAAGTCAATAATTTCAATATTTGTAGTCTACAAAGTACCGTAACACGTATTCATAAAAATATAAATAAGTTCTCATATTGTTTGTCACTTTGCAGCAACATAACACTAATATAAAAAAACAAAAATATTTTTAAGTCTCGTATATTTTTAGTAAATTTTGACAGTTTTCGAAAAGCAGTGCGGCCACAAAGTATCCCTCTGCCACTGCTGTTGTCGGCGAGGTAAATAATGTTTGTAAACAAACTCTACGGATCTAATCACATGGACTGAAAGACTGACAACTTCAGTCCGTTACTAAAGCTACTATAATATCTGGTTGCCATTTCAACCTGTTTTATTTTAGTTATGACCAAGTAATATACTAGTTAGTGTTCTATTAATTTTATTGGTGGGACGGAGAATTCTAGTTTATCGTTTATCGTGAGATGGGATTGTCTTGCGGCTTTTCTTATGAGTAGCAATTTGAATGGCCAATTGTTTTGATGATGTAGTGGAAAATTTTGCTTGTACCGAAATTAATGCCCGTAAAAGCTAACATCGGACATTGGTCGTTCACGAGGTATTATTTATTCACGCTAGAAACATACATATTTTTCTTTTTTTACCTGTACAGAAAGTGATGTCTAACTCATTTATCAACCTGAATGCTTCACAGTTGCTTAAGACACGACCTACTCCGGGAAAGTGTTCTATGTATTTAAATTCAGTGTATTGTGTTGTGAACATGCTATGTACTAACCGCAGGGCGTATGGAACGGCCAACAGTTAAGTCNGTGTTCGGTGATGTAGCAATAACATTACAATTCTCCGAAAGATCAAAATATAATGAAATTTCCAAATGCACATGTAACCTACTAAGCCATTTGCATGTAAACAACAAATTACAACATGTATAAAGATGCCACGGGCACATCATCATTGCTGTGTCCGTTTTTCCAGCGCAAAATCGTAGTCTATTTTAAAATGTGTTATTAGTTATATGCACACAAATAAAGGAAGGACCACAGTGCAAGTCTTAAAATTTATCATCCTAGGTGGAAAAATGTAGGAAAATCCCTATAGCACATATTTTAATGTAAAGTGTGAACCCAAACTGGTTTTGTTCAGAGATGCATTGATTTAACGTATTTCTGATACTTACATGCATCTTTGCTTCTTGGTTATAGTTTTTTTCTGTATTTTTTGTGCTGTATGTAGCTTAGGTTTTCAATGAAACAAAATTAAATTTATACGACAAGTATATACGTCTTGAGAGAAGTACCTGNTGTATGTAGCTTAGGTTTTCAATGAAACAAAATTAAATTTATACGACAAGTATATACGTCTTGAGAGAAGTACCTGACAGTGCCACCTCGTAAGTCTGAGACGTTTCACTTCTGAAGCACATACTGTAATATTCAAAGAAATGTTAGCAAGATAGTTAAATTTATAGTAATTTCACAATCTCATTAAATTTGATTACGTATGGTAGGAAGATATAAAATGGGTGGAAATAAACATTTAAAGTTTCTTACTAAAGTGTGAACTAATGATATCTGTAGTTGCATGTGTAGTTTAAATTAAGATGGCCTGACGCAGTTACAGTACAAATGCTTTATTCTGTGTAGATCCCTCAGCTTGGACTACGAACAGGAGGAGATAGTTGAGGGCATACTGGGCTATCGCTACGCCGCTGGCTATAGGAACTTCGACAATGGGACGCTGTACCCGGAGAACAAATGCTTCTGTGGGGGCCAGTGCATCCCCTCAGGGATACTGAACGTGTCTGCTTGCCGCTTTGGTGGACCTGCATTCCTCTCATATCCTCACTTCTACATGGCCGACCCATACTACTCGCAGAAAGTGGAGGGTATGAGGCCGGATCCAGCCAGCCACGAGTATTACGTCACCTTGGAGCCGGTCAGTACACGTTATTCTTCTGTAGCTTATTCCCACAATGGGACTTCCTGCATTTCAGAGTTTCCTTCTAGGAGTGTGCAATGTCTGCATATTTGCATCCAAAACTCATTGCCTCATTGGTAAACCCAACTGTATATGGGAAATATTTAAGGACAATTCACGTATTGTGTATGAAGGCTTGTTGTACAGGATGTTTCAGTGAAAGCGTGCAAAAGTGAAACTGAGAATAGGGGCCGCACCATGGAATGTTTCGAGACTGGCAACATGTGGTCTGCGAAGCCAGAGAAAAGAGATATTGGCATAAACATGTCTAACACAAGTAGGCGTGTCTAGATTGGTTACGTGTATTGTCAATATTGAGAATGTCCACTGAAGAACGTATCAGCGTGTACCTTAAGAGTTGCTGAAAGTGACAGCCACAAACCTCAATGCAAATGCATAAAGAATTTTGCCACACCTGTTAAAATATTTTGTGCATGTTGTGTATCACATTACAGGTGACTAAAATCCTGGCAACTAAGTCCACGTCTGTGTCCATGGGGATCTCGTACACAAGTTATTTGAGACATCCCTGTATGATCCGGTTGGGTGACCTCGCGGGCCATGGCATAGGGACTCTCCATCCAATCTAGCGACCAGGAAGCGTAGCATCCAGATGGTTGCGGACAGCCATGCTTAAGTGCACGTCGTGCTGCAGCCGCATCCTCTCGTGAACTGCCAAAGCTACGTCCTAATACCGCTCGGGCACCGGAAGGAGGGCGCTTGTCATAGATACATGCACATATACTGTTGCAATGTGGGGGATGACAGAGCTACCTTGTGGACGATAGGTGAACCACACACGTAATCTTTGATTGCCCACATGTTTATGCTCTCATCTTCTTTACCTGGCCACATGTTCCCAATCTCAAAACGTTCTGTGGTGTTGCCCCTATTCCCTGTTTTATTTTTGCATGATTTTACTGGAACAACCTGTACAAAACTGACTTACGGAAAGTCGAACGGCTTCCATTTTGCCTCGGAACACCAGCGTGGTTCAGATGCATGAATTTATAGGTACACCTTACACTCGACTACTTGTACAAGTTGAAGTAGGTCTTGCTTTGATATTGTATTATTTTCTACGAAATTGTACCTTTATGGAAAGCAACTTTGATATTGTAATAGTCATAAAATGTTTACTTGCATGCATTGAATTTTAAATACCATCAACTTGTCATAGTCCATAAACCTCGCACTGTACGGAAAAGGTTTGTGGAAGTTGTTTCAGGATTTCATTACTTTAGTAAAACAAACCTTATGAGAATTTNCGCACTGTACGGAAAAGGTTTGTGGAAGTTGTTTCAGGATTTCATTACTTTAGTAAAACAAACCTTATGAGAATTTTTTGCAGGTCGCACATGGTGATATTTAGCGTAGACGTCTGAGAGTTCTCGAAAATAGAGCTCGAGCTCAATACCTGCCTGTGGCTTGGGCTCGAAATATTTTTCAAGTTCAAAACATTAGAGCATTTTGATCAATGTCAGGTCATTCAGATGACAACTGATGAAATTGTGTTGTACTGGTAATAAGAGAAAAAAAACGCATTGTTTATTAATTAAATGTAAATATTTAAAAGAGAGGCCTGTTTCGGTAAAAGGATCCCTCAGAAATGGAGATGAGAGCTGATTAACAGCAAAATAGTTGTAAAACTGTACCGGAAATCTGCTTAAAATGCAACGCCTGACGAGATAGTTTGGTAAATGTTTGCAAGAAAATAAGACCTTCATTCGTGAAACAATATTTTAAAAGATAGATGTGTTAGGGTTGGAACTGTATATGTGAACAGAGATTCCATCAAAATTAGCATAAAAACGGGGTTGTGAATTGGTCTATGATGCAATGCCTAGCGAGAAAGTTTGCAAGGCTCTATCCATAAGGGCACTTGCTTTTCACAAGGCACGAAATCACAACATTTCTACAAAATTTACTTTAATAATTTGAAATCGCAAAATAAGCAAACACTTGGCAAAAAAAAAATTGTTTCAGATTTACATGTGACGTAGTAAAAACGTAGTAGGTTCAAATAATTTATTGCAACAGTTTGTGTTGAATTGATCGTTCGTCAGAATGACAGTCAATGGTATTGAATGAGTTGTTGAATTATACTAGATGTTAAAGTTTTTGATACTTCAATATATGTAGCAATGGAATAATTTTTCCATAACGTTCAAGTTGAAGTGTGCAAGTATTACAATACAAATACTAAAAAAACCTGTGTAACCTCAATAGCGTTAGGTGAAGACAAAATTGAATCTACAATGATGTTATTTCAACAAAACTAGCTTTTACAGTTTAAAATGTGAATAAATCAATTAAGTTATTTAGTGGAATTTTTTTTTTATGTTCTCATAACCTACAAATTACTTACATAAAGACAAAAGTAACCAGTTTTCATAAGTTAATAATTACAGCATCTTAAAATTTTTGCAGTCAAATTGTTGGGCTGATGCAAATTGTGGCACACACTAAAATTGTTTTCTTCTATCATTTGCAGAATATTTCTGTTTGTAGTGGCATTTTTTAAAGTGGATTTATATTCTGTGTGAGAATTACGCTGGTGTCTTACGCAATTGCTTTTATTTTATACATTCTGTTATCTGCATCAATTGGGAGGCAGAAGATGGAAGTAAAGATGCAGATTTAGTCCCGGGATGCCAGGCCCTGATTTTGCGCATTGCCACACGNGGGAGGCAGAAGATGGAAGTAAAGATGCAGATTTAGTCCCGGGATGCCAGGCCCTGATTTTGCGCATTGCCACACGGTGTGCAGAAACAGAGTCGTTAAGTCATCACGTGGCGTAACAATTAATGCAGACACACATTCTTCTGCTCGGTTGTTGGCCACGGAGCATACCAAACACAAGTACAGGGAGGCTGGTCACTTAAACCTACGAATTGAGGCTACGTGCAAGTTAAATCCAGAGCCATCCGGCATCTATTACACAACATATTAACAATGAAATGTGCTGGCCGCTGTATGAACTCAAAAGCAGGCGGCACGAAAACACTTGCATGACGCCTCGTCTGAACCAGCCCAAGGTAGCTACACTGTATTACATCACACGAAAAAGCCCTAAGGCGATATTATTTACGGGCCCTCTGAGTCAACGAAAGGTTCAGACTGGCTGCGGGGGAAAAATAGCAAAGGTTTTGGAAATGAATTGCCAGACAGAATCAACAAATCAGTGAGAACAAAGTTGAGACACCCACAGGCAATGCGCCACGCGTCTGTCCAGCTCGAGCTCCAACTAGAAACTGGCGAATGGCAATCGGAAGTGGTCACCCCGAGCAGACCACGTGCATGGAGAATGAAGCATGACAGAAATGGAAGGAAAAAACACTACATTAATTTGCAAAAACATGTACAGGAGTGTAGACCAAAATACATACACAACAAACCTTACTTGCTAATTTCAATAATGTGCACACTGGTGCAAGCAAAATAAATACATAACACCTTACTTGCTAACAAAACCCTTTTTTTCTCTTGGCTTCGGCCGTTGGGCAATCGTCAGTGCACTTTACTCACGTGTCGACGCAGTGAACAAACGCATCACACAACCCTGTGCCTCGTGTGCGCGTGGTCCACGACGGGCTTAAGGTGGGTTTACGATTAAATACTGAAGAATTAAGACTTGTACTTATAGCGTGTTAAGTACACGGAATGTAAGTTTTGCAGTTTACAATTGAGCCCAGCAACTAAGTCTAGCAGATCAGAATAGTACGAGACCAAAGAAGCTGACATAACTTGAAAAAATGGACGAGTGAAAATTATTTTGGTATATTTCATTATTTGTGATTACTGCTAGTGTAATCATTTCCAGAAACTCATGATGCGATATTGGAGATACCAATGCCAACATTGGGAATATACGTAAATAAATTTGAAAAACGTTAAATAAAAAGAATTCAATAACTTCTTCCAAGAAATAAAAAATGATGATGATGAACAGTTTTTTAAATAAAGAGGACACTGTCTCCCAATTAAAAATAATTCATTGCATAAGATTTTAAGACACGAAATAACCTACATCCAACATGTAAATACAATTTCCTGCCAACAACTGTTGTTGTGCTCTGATTGGCTACTTCGTCTTGTACTTAAGATTTTGTTATATTTTATATCTTATGTCAAGCCAAGAACGCACACGACCCATATACAACCCACACACTACAGCCATAAACTAATACCCTTGAAAACATTGGTTCATATTCTAAGCACACTGCTTAAGTCTTCTGTGAAGTCAAACANAGCCATAAACTAATACCCTTGAAAACATTGGTTCATATTCTAAGCACACTGCTTAAGTCTTCTGTGAAGTCAAACACAAACCCACCTTTATGCCAGCCAAGGGACAAGGTCAGGCGACACATCATGTCAATGGTCTCTTTTATATATACACACACACATTTACTGTATGCATAGACCAATAGGTAAATAATTTTTTTTATTGAACTAGTACATTTCAGCCACTGAAATAACATTTTCATAAAATTGAGCACAATAATTTAATATTTTGCTGAATGAAAATTAATTATGCATGTACTTGATTGTTTGTGATATTGTATTACATTTAAAAAATAACAAAATTTTGATGATGCAATTTTAGAAAAAGTAGTGAAAAACATACTGAAATTACTTTGTCAAAACTCAAGAAATCATGTAAACAGTTTCACAGAAAACAAATGTGTGTATTTATTCACAAACAAAACAATATTTTAAAAGGTGGGCATTTTCCATTAAATTGAAACATTTTTTATAACTATAAATATGGCTACAGAAACCTTAAAAACTCTAATACTGTCTGTATAATANATTAAATTGAAACATTTTTTATAACTATAAATATGGCTACAGAAACCTTAAAAACTCTAATACTGTCTGTATAATCAGTTATTGTTTTGCAAATAAGAACTTGAGCTAGAAACTTGGGAACTTTTCAGCAAACTCGAACTGAAAATTCCAGGCTCACGATCTCTTAACATTGAACCCACATTTTGTACCAATATATGCACGAGACTTGAATTGTTTGAATACAAGGAATAAAACTTTTTGACATGGTTGTGTTACAGTAAAACTTGTTCACAAATTACTAGGGATGACGACATGACAACACTTCGCGGTAGGCAGTGTTATAATGGGCCTTAGTTTAGCCGTGCACCTTCAAGAGAATATAAGGATCACTACAGCTAAACTGTATTATGCATTTTCTTCACTGGTGCAAATTCAGTATCGTGAATGCTGGATCGGTTCTCATGCTCTAAATGTTCTACATATTCGTAATATAAGACAAGGTATGTGACCTACTTGTGAGAAATAGTTGGAGAAATTAATCTGGCATTATATTACAGTACCTAATGGAGTACAGAGTATTTTTCATTGTCCATATAGGAGCAAAATAAAATATTATTGAACTCATTGTAATAAATAACAAAGAAACAGTAACACATAACATAATAGTAATAATAATTATACAAGAGGCCACTTCTGCAATTCAAATGTTACTAATAATTCAGTAGTAGTACTAATGATTATTTATACAGGCACAATTACCTTTAACAACCAGCAAAAGAAGTTTGGATTTGCCTGTTATAATCTGTTCGCAGTTTCTTCACAATTTTTGAATCAAACCTTTCAGAAATCACCCCATATATGATATACTTGGCTGTTTCCTAAATATGTCACATCGTAAGTTTTTTATACTCGCGTTAATAAATACTTTTGCTACGATATGGGACTTGTACTTATATTTTACCTATATTTTATAACACTTAATTTATAATAAATGTGAATAAAATAGGGCAAAAATAGGTGTGTTAGTAATGTCTAATAAGAAATAGTTCTTATGTGAAATATTGTTACAATGCAGTGCGCTGTCCCTTAGATGTAATTTTCTAGACTCTGGGTTTCATAAAAGTTGGAAATAAACGTAAACAGACTGTGCCAATGAAAATTTTCTGGCTCAATATATTCCAGATTTTACCTAATTTCGTATATTTTGATATTCTTGTATAATTAATTGTGTCAGTGCTGTTAAAGTTTAGACATATGTTCATTTATTCCAATTTTAGGGCAGTTGTGTTATTTTAGAAATTTTGTTTCAGTAAAGTATTCATGCATTGGAGTTAGTACAGAGTTAGCTTTGCTGCAAAGCCTGGCAGGAAGCCGTTGCTTGCTGCAGACAGCTCAGCTTGCAAACAGCTCAGCTTGCAAACAGGATGTTAGTTGGCACTCTTGCATTTCTGAGAAGCGCACGATGCTTCACGCTGTACCTTGTCCGCGCTACTTGTCGGAGGTGCATCGCACGTTATTCTTGCTATAGAAGAGTTGTGTATAGTTGTGGACCGTTTTCAGTACTCCCAGCGCTCTCTAGGAATGGCCGCAAAACTAAATTTTGTCACCTTTGTTCTCACACACAATTTGGTATTCTTCCGCCGCTGCTAACTGTTTTCTCCCTGACTTTCTGCACAGACGCAGTCATGATATTCTCTTGTGCTCAGGGAGGTTGCGGCAGGAAGATGATTCCCCATGCAGCAGTTTATTTAGTTAGCGTCATGTAGTATAGTGCAGAGAAAATTGTTTATTAGATATGTAGGAAATTTAACTTGTGAATAATCTTCATAATCTTGCGCAGTTTCTTCTCTTCCCTCCGAAATAGGTGAGTACAGCATCAGTCTTACTCTGGTAGTACGTGCCATGTTTTATTAACTCTGGAACAAGTAATTAATTCTCGTGACCATTTTTCTTTCTGGTTCCAGAGGGACCCAGTTTTATACTATGTTTTGGATTCAGAGTTTCATTCAAAGTTAAGACAAAGCATCATTTGAGGAGCATCATTTGAGGCCTCAAGTCATGTTTTCAACTATTCAAGTATTACTCAGTTTGTGAACTACTTGCCCGGATTCTTTTTATTTGCCGTCCGGAGCAAGATTTTCCTCTCCAGGTTTATTACTTTGCCTGGAGAAGTAACTGCCAAGTGCTAGATTCATGAAACATTTTTTTTTTATTAATCCTGTTAACTTCTGGATCATGTAGATTTATTATTATGTCACTGATTGAACTTTATTTTTATAACGTTTGTGATGTAAAATATAATTGGAATACTTATGTCATTTATTAATTTTTTAATGCGATTCATTGGTTAAGTATAAGAAAATACTAAACACCTGCGAGTACTTGAAATTCAAGTTTCGAGTCGAGTTTTTGTAATACTCTAGCTTGGGCTCGACAAATACTCAAACTCGTAATCCGAACATGTCACATTAAAATCGCCCATAGTGAATGAATTTTTAATTTATTTTGGTAAAAATCTCTGATTGCTGCTATTCGTACTCTGTGGCCAAGGTCATCCATTGCCATACCTAAATAGTTTGTCGTAATTGTTTATTCAATGTTGATAGGTCGATATATTGATAGTCTACAACAAACACAATTTCTCGTGCCATGGAGGATAAAGTTACTTCTACTAGAACTAACCTTAATGGAGGCTCATAGATAAAGTACTGTGGGCTCGTAATCACAATCACAGCTCGAAATGAATAAAACATGTGTTTGTCAGCCTTCACGTAATCCTACCTATTTTAAGCATACTTAAAAAATTGAGATGGGCGACTTGATATAATTTTAACCACGTCTTCTGCTTCAAAAGAGTCTTGATAAACTCGCCAACTGCAACCATAAGCTATTTTGTTCACAACCGACATATCGATATGTCAATAACGACAACCAACCAATTACAGCATCACATCGCAGGCAATGATCAATTACTAGACTACTACTTATACCTATATGTTCTATTTGTGTTCATATAATTTTTTTATTATGTATAAATAATATATGTACGGCAACTGCACATTCAAAAAATTGTTTTAACAGCCGTGATACTGCACACAGATTGTTACATGTTGAAAATCTGTGGGATTTTCAACTCTAACGAATGGTCGAGTTGGTAAATGTGTTTGTGCGATGCAATTAATTTTCTAACGCAACATTTTAAAGTAGAAGTATTTAACATGTTCTTGTGATGGATTCACCATCGGTATCTTCAATGCCAGAGTCCTCTCGTAAATCAGATATTTGGTAACTTTTTAATAGGCATTGTAGCTCAGCTGCAGTTTGTAACACATGTGCAAAATCTCTGAAGACTCCGACAGGTTCCACTACAAGTTTGATACATCATCTCGGAAATCATCTCGCAGAATACAAAGTCTACCAAAAATTAAAAGATGAACAGCCACGCGTTTAAAAAAAATCAGCCACAGAAATAGAAAATACAAGATGCTTTCAAGCAAACCTCTCTTGCAGAGGCATTAGAAAAGTCAACCAAGTACCCTAGAGATCATCCCCAGGCCAAAGAGCTCACAAGGTCCATTGGAAAAATGATGGCACTGGATTTCTAGCCCTATACAGTAGTTGAAGTTAAAGGTTTTAAACAAGTCTGTGCCACATTTGATCCACAATACAACCTGCCATCAGCTACAACTTTTTCTAGATCTGTAATCCCTGCATTGTTTGAAGAGGAGATAAGTGGTCTAAAAAGTGACCTAAGAAGTGACATCGGGGAAGGTCTTTGACCCTCACGACTGACATGTGGACCTCTCGGTCTGGAGAAGGTTATATGTCCCTTACCTCTCATTTCATAACCAGCAATTTTGACCTGAAGAAACATGTGTTAGACATTTCCCAGGCAGTCGCACTGGACAGGCCATTCATTAAAAAATTGCAGAGCTTCTTGAAACATGGGAGCCTCATGACTGTACCTGTGTATGTAGTTTCAGACAATGCGCGTAACATTGCGAGTGCCATTTCAAATTCTGGCTATGAACATATACCTTGTTTTGTTCATTCGCTATAGCTTGCCATCAATGATGCTAAGATAGGTCTTGGCGTCTATGTGCTTGCAGCTGCCAGGATTATAGTGACATATTATAGCCATAGCAATGTTGCTCGAGAAAGGCTTCCTGCCAAACAAAAACAAGGTGTTGTCCCTGACCATGAACTGATACAAGCGGTTGACGCTCATTGGAACAGCGAGTATCGCATGCTGTCGAGACTACTGGAGCAGAAGAGAGAGAGAGATGGTTTGACAGACAAAGAATGGAAGATGGCAGAAGGCACGGTGCAAGTTCTTCAGCCCATCAGTAATGCANCCAGGATTATAGTGACATATTATAGCCATAGCAATGTTGCTCGAGAAAGGCTTCCTGCCAAACAAAAACAAGGTGATGTCTCTGACCATGAACTGATACAAGCGGTTGACGCTCATTGGAACAGCGAGTATCACATGCTGTCGAGACTACTGGAGCAGAGATAGTTTGTTATGGCGATTTGGTAGAAAATGGGAGAGATGGTTTGACAGACAAAGAATGGAAGATGGCAGAAGGCACGGTGCAAGTTCTTCAGCCCATCAGTAATGCAACCCTAGAAATGAGTGTTGACAGACTTCCAACTTTGTCTATGGTAATCCCAATTCTTCATGTAATTGAGAATGTATTGAAAATGCACATTGAGTCAACTAAAGCTGGCACTGCTGTCATGTTTGCAAAGCAACTAAAGCTAAGTTTGCTGTCGAGATTCCCAGAGTATAGGAAAAACTAAATATACAGGACAGCAATGATGACGAACCCTAGATTTAAAGACATTTTTCTGTAAAAGCATTAAAAGGACTTAGGAACCCACAAAATAGCCAAAGAGGCTATGGAGGTGAAGAAACATGATACCCGCNGATTTAAAGACATTTTTCTGTAAAAGCATTAAAAGGACTTAGGAACCCACAAAATAGCCAAAGAGGCTATGGAGGTGAAGAAACATGATACCCGCCATGCACAGAATGTTAGCAGTGAAGTGGAGTTGAAAGCAGCTGCCAGTTGGAACACACACACTAGCAGTATCTCGTCTTCATTTGAAGAAGTGAAAGAGCAGCAGTCGACATCTGGTGTCTATANTGGAACACACACACTAGCAGTATCTCGTCTTCATTTGAAGAAGTGAAAGAGCAGCAGTCGACATCTGGTGTCTATAGTTTCTTTCTAATATTTATGATGTAATTTCACAACTTTTTACACTTTAATATCTAAAATGTACGATGGTGATTCGGAAAGTAAGGTCCGAATCGCCGTAGCTAATTGAATGTCACGCGAACATTGTAATGCGTATGCGCACGAACTCCCGGCATGCCTTGCTCGTCAAACGACACCACTTGCATTGGTATTGTTGCAGTGTGCTGTTTACAGTGTCAGTTCAAAATTTTTAAAACAATTTATCAGCCCGCCGACTGTAAAATACGGTCAGTGATTCGGATTTTGACAGCAAGGAACGTTTCAGCAGCGGAAGTTCATCGACAGATAAGTCAAGTGTACGGCCCCAATGCGATGAGTGACAGCAAAGTACGTAAGTGGGTGAGAGCTTTCAAGGACGGACGGGAAAATGTCCATGATGAACCGCGATCAGGCCGACCATCAGTGATCACAGAATATTTGGTCAAAGCTGTGGACGAAAAGATTCGTGAGGACCGGTGATTCAAAATTTCCACTTTAGCATTGGAATTTCCGAATGTGGGCAGTTACAGACTGGTTATCCTCGCATGCGACAGACGTCTTATGACTTAGGCAAACAAAAGATTGTCGAACGTTATGACAAATGTTTAAACAAATATAGAAACTATGTAGAAAAATAGAGAAANTAGGCAAACAAAAGATTGTCGAACGTTATGACAAATGTTTAAACAAATATAGAAACTATGTAGAAAAATAGAGAAACGTGTAAAGAATTAAATAAAAATTTTTTTTTTGAAAAAATCTGTGATGGTTTATGTTTTATAAGAAATTGGACCTTACTTTCCGAATAACCCTCGTATGTAAAAAAACTTTTTTTTACAGAGAATCTGAGCAATGTGAGAGACTACCAATTGAGAACATTTTTAAGTGAAGCTACTGTTCCTCACACAGAAAATCCTTTGGAATTATGGTTTACCAATGCATCGATTTTGGTTACTCGCACCACTTGCAATGAAATACTTGGAAATTCCTGCAACTCAGGTCGCAAGTGAATGGTTGTTTTATTTAGCAGAAACACTATTACAACAAGGCGGGAAAATCTTTTGCCAAAACAGGCTGACCAGCTTATTTTCGTGCATGAAAGATACTTGCTAGACTAGAGTTTCATGTCATTATGTGCTAGGCCCACATGTTGGTAAACATACTATAAATTTAATTATATTTTCTCTTTAAGTTGCATGTCCTAAAAATTTTTGTGTTATAAATACAAGTATCGATAATCTTAAAAACAATTATTCAAACTGTGTTGTAAAATTTGTTGTAAATGTTTTAATTGTTTTGCATGTAATGAATATTGGTGTTAAGTTACTTTTTGTGAGAAATGTGAGTAGGCCTATCTAGCATTCTTCATAAAACAAGTAAATAATTCAAGATATGTTGGTAAAAACTCCGATATGTGTTTTGATGGTTTTAAAGACGATTGCTCTAAGCAAAAGCTGTATATAACCATTAAAGTGTACTGTAAAATAGTGTGTTTGAACAAATGTACTAAAATGTGCGGCAGAGACATCTGACTTGACTCAACTCAAAGTTGTGAGTTTTTCAAAAAATTTGACTTGACGCATTTATATTTTTTAATTAAAGTCAAATTGATTTTACGGAGTGCACTCTAGGGTTTCTCAAGGTCTCTAGGCCCATAATCATTTCTAAGAGATAATCTCTGTGTAACCACAATTAATCATTGAGTGTTTAATTCATTACTTGAGCATTAGTTGTCTATAAATTCAAGTGAGTTAATTAAAAGTTTTTTCGAAACTGCAATTTAATATTCTTTTTATTTATGTCTACCTCTGGACAATTAACAACTAATTAAAAATGTAATTAGTAAAGTATTCCTAGAATCAGTTTCTAGGTAAAAATGTACGTAGTGTCCTGTTTTGCCTTCCAAATAATTAAATAGTAATAGTGGCATAATAGTGTCTGGCATTTTGGTAGCAGAGAAATATTATAATTTTACGTAAGTGTCCACAGTACTGATGTTTTGTTGTTGAGGTGATTATTGATTTTACAACATAATTTATGGACACTGTGTTTTGTTTATTTATGTATCAGACACTGAGGTAATTTCTGCCACATTGAGCATGGTTGATTATAGTGATTTAAAATGATTTTGTATATTTTATGAAAGCAAACACATAATTAAACAACCATGCCACACACCACAGTACAATACTATATGCAAATTACATGCGCTTACACAGAATTCAGAGATAGTGATACTGTAACACTAGTGTGTAAAACAAACCTGCGAAAAGATTTTATTGGATNGCTTACACAGAATTCAGAGATAGTGATACTGTAACACTAGTGTGTAAAACAAACCTGCGAAAAGATTTTATTGGATGTTATTCAGTTTGTTGTATTGCTTTGTTTACAGACAACTGGTATTCCTCTGGACGCGGCTGTCCGTCTTCAAATAAACATCTTGGTGGACAGATATCCGAATGTCAGGTGTGTTTCACCAGTGCCATGCATTGCCGTATTCATCCTATACTTAGGATCATGTTTACAGGAGTACTTCTGAAAGCAGTGCTCAGTTTCTCATTTCTGCTCAATCCTTTCACTANATACTTAGGATCATGTTTACAGGAGTACTTCTGAAAGCAGTGCTCAGTTTCTCATTTCTGCTCAATCCTTTCACTAGACGTACAATTCCTATGCTTAGTTGGGAGTCATGGTTGGCATAGTTGCTACACACTTGCCTCCCACCAAGGTGAACCAGGTTCAATTCCTGGCATAGTCACTCCTGGATTTCCGCATGTGAGAGTCTTCCTGGACGATGCAACTGATTGGCAGGTTTTCTTGGGTTGTCCTCGTATTTTGGTGCTGCTCGATATCCATCTAGTTTCACCCTCATCTAAGACCTTGTTTAATATATGGAAATATGGCCAAGGATAATTTTAAAACATCAATTTTAAAAGTGTCAGATTATAAATGGGATTACTGTATCACACTAGACTGCTTGACCAGCATCAGTACCCCCATCCCCAGGCGGCTGAGAAGCAGGCATCGTCCGCTTAACGGGATTTGTTAGGGGTCGAAATGGCAGGTTTTCATATCTCGATTGTGGAGTGTTGAACACAAAAAGGGGCGCAAGTAGGAGTAGGTCTTGTTTGCACACGAGACGGTGTGAAACTAGGTGTTACGTTCAGGCATCTGACCACCTCGTCTGCGGCTGAGGGCCGACTCGGTGCTACTGGTTTCTTCAGTGGTGTGGGAAGTAATGGCGAAATGGCATGCGGAACGTGCCAGAGCAGGCTCCTGTTCCCTCCGGTGGAACTTGTGGATGTCCCCCTCTGCCAAGCAGCTTCCTCTCTCTTCGACGTGTATACTCGGCTGACACCCTGTTCTCTACCGTCTCTGTTTGGCTGCTTTATCTCGCCCAGCCCTGTGGCAAGGCATAAGTACAGAGTACACAGAGGTACACAGTGGGTGTACCATTGGGTTAGGCGTGGCCTGAGAGGAACTATGGGTAGGTAGGCCTGACCGAACTGATCTCCAGCAAGTGACTTGGCGGACTGGACTTAAAATTATATTTTCGTGATATGTAGAGCAAGCAACCAAAAATTTATACATTCAAAGTTCAACGACGTGTTTGCATTGTCAAGTTCTGTTGATAAAATATGATTACATATAAACATACAATGGGTGTGCTTACTAATTTTATCTCCACATTCCTGAAAGAATTATCTAAGTCTGGCATCTTCTTGCAGCACTAATAGATCGATCTGTATAGCTCATTGCGAGCCGAGTATTAAAACGCTATCCAATTCGTACGACTGCCTTCCGATTCAAGTCCTGGAATACTAACTCACAAGGCTTCTTGCAGGCCAATCGCGAAGAAAACAAAGTATTAAGAGATTAGGGCATCCGCCGGCCACATAGGGGGAGGGGGTGGGCTAATGTATGGTCGCCGAGATCCAAGAAAGAATTGCGACACAGAGGAGCAGAGGACATGAGCAGGCAGAAATACCATCGTACAAATACCTTTCAGGAATCTGGGTAAGGTGGTGATGTCAGTTGAATATTACTGCCTACTTGCACTGCAGTAGAATGTGAAGAAATGAGAGAAGAATCCTTATAGATAAATGAAAGGTATTTGGTTAAATTGAAATGCAGCTATTAAGTTTTTAAAAATTCTCTTAATCAAGGGATGAGATTTCCCACCCCTTGCCAGATACTTAGGGATGGCAATACACCCCCTGGCATTGATACCCGTGAGTAACGTCGAACTGAGCAGTGAGAGAGCCTTCCTCAAATTGTGGGCTGCGGCGGCTGTATATACCCAGAGCAGAGAGCCAGGGTGGGGGTAGTAGAGAGAAGTCCCGGAGATAGCCGAAGACAGATGGGATGAGTGCCGCTCCGTGATGCGAAGCAGGTTGCGGTCCAACACGGATGCATCAGCTGGCCCGAGCCAACCCTGGGCTTCAAGGGTGGCCTGTGGCAAACGCACCCTACAGTCTCTTCTTGGGAGGGGGCTGTGGCAAGGCTAGAATGGTTAGTGATAACGCCTGTGGTGCATCAACCAGATAACGTGTTTCTGTTTATTACATTCTTCTTTCATATGATTAAACTTGTCGAGTGTTGTGGAGCTGTATTGTAAGGTTGAGAACTCGGAGAATACAATCCACTGTATGTAGTAACTCTGTCTTCACTATGTAGGCTCCATCCAGCAATTAACATAGGTACTAGAGATGGCTCCAACTCTTCCCTTCCTTGAAGAGGGCAACTATGGTCACTTCCACTGGGGTGTTGAGGCATGTAGCGATTACTTTTTAAGTCTACGGCACTGTACCAGCCGCAGTCTTTGTCCAACCCCACAGAGGGTCTAAACTGGCC
The DNA here is from genome assembly GCA_002778355.1 of Clitarchus hookeri. NCBI lineage: Eukaryota > Metazoa > Arthropoda > Insecta > Phasmatodea > Phasmatidae > Clitarchus > Clitarchus hookeri. The sequence goes on from NQII01001368.1 coordinate 144,454, forward strand.
ATGAAGTGTGGACCAATGTTAGCCTCTGCACACTAACACAAGTATGGGCATGAGTCCTCAGGGTGACATGGAATGTTCAACCAGTGTGGCTGGCAGTCACAAATGACTGAGAATAAATAAGTTTTTTGCGATCTGCAGTGTGGTTGGGGTCTCACTGCACCCCATTGAGAACAGACTTTTATTCCTATGAAATTACACTTACATTGATGCTTGCTACCAGATTTATTGGCTGTAGCAGCCACGTGATTCATAACTCAATACAATTTACATCACACTTTTAAAACTTGAAAATAATACATAATTGATTCTGCCAGTTTCTGGTATGTCTCACGCGATCTCTGCAACCGGGATACACAGCTGGATTGAAAACTCCAGAGTGTGCCGGCCAGTGCTGTGTATCGACCAACATGTGGCTAGCCAGGGACACAACGGCTCCGACCAAAAACTAGAGAATTGAGTCTGAGAGTGGTATAGCGTGTGTGTGTGTGTGTGTGCATGTGTGGGGAGAGGGGGGTTGTGTATGTAAAAATAATGTACCAAAAATAAACAGCAGCAGCCATAAATTGAAAAGGATCAGTTAGCGCACTATTGATGTAGGTCCCCACAGGATGCACATTCTCTCACTGCTGCTTCCAGACTATATTCTGTACCATATAAGGAGGCCACTTTTTGACAGCTCTGTGAAAGTAGCGCCACTGTTTACATCTGACTACGTATCCTTCCGCCATCAGCTGGTCCGTCAAGTCGGGGCTGTATTTTTTATCAACACGCTGTCAGCTAATCCATTTCTCATTGTACTGTAATGCTAAACAAATTTTAAGATATTTTAAAGCTGATATCTGTTTAAAAAAATAAGTGGGTTATAAAAATAAAAATATAAAATGTTGCAAATAATTAAATATTTGCTAACTCTTTTTTAATTTGACAGAGATAGTGAATTTGGGTTAACATTTGCGAGACGGTCTGTTGTATCTATTATCACACTTTGGATGTTATAGCTAATATATTCGAGTTGGAAAGATGTGACTTGGAATAACGTTAGAATTGCTTAAAAACTATTCACGCGTGTCTAACTTTCTACGGGAACAAGGAGATGGGTTTCGAGAGAACAATATGGCGTATAATTTACGTAGACAAACGATTACCGGGCGAATATAAATTACTTGTACCCCAAATCGTTGCGCATGAAATATATGTTACTTTAAAAATTATACAGAGCTCGCGGGAAAATAAAACCATTTGTATATGCCGTAAATACGTTATTCTAACAACAAAACTATAATATGTTTCTGGGTGTAGTTCGGGATATGGATAACAGATAGCGTGGATGGGCGTGTTGGTAACCGATGGCACTCCTGTCCGTCGCAAGATGGCAGCACATGGTTGGAGAGTCTGTAAACTTGAAAAGGTTTAGATTTTTTCCTTAAATTTGGATACAGATCGTTTTATCGTGCATCTCATTTTGAACACCTATACATTACTATTTTATCACAAAGTTTCGTTTCTAAAACTAAAAACTGCTGNAACTATGGGTAGGTAGGCCTGACCGAACTGATCTCCAGCAAGTGACTTGGCGGACTGGACTTAAAATTATATTTTTGTGATATGTAGAGCAAGCAACCAAAAATTTATACATTCAAAGTTCAACGACGTGTTTGCATTGTCAAGTTCTGTTGATAAAATATGATTACATATAAACATACAATCGGTGTGCTTACTAATTTTATCTTCACATTCCTGAAAGAATTATGTAAGTCTGGCATCTTCTTGCAGCACTAATAGATCGATCTGTATAGCTCATTGCGAGCCGAGTATTAAAACGCTATCNTAAGTCTGGCATCTTCTTGCAGCACTAATAGATCGATCTGTATAGCTCATTGCGAGCCGAGTATTAAAACGCTATCCAATTCGTACGACTGCCTTCCGATTCAAGTCCTGGAATACTAACTCACAAGGCTTCTTGCAGGCCAATCGNGCTATCCAATTCGTACGACTGCCTTCCGATTCAAGTCCTGGAATACTAACTCACAAGGCTTCTTGCAGGCCAATCACGAAGCAAACAAAGTATTAAGAGATTAGGGCGTCCACCGACCACGTAGGGGGAGGGGGTGGGCTAATGTATAGTCGCCGAGATCCAAGAAAAAATTGTGACAGAGGAGCAGAGGACATGAGCTGGCAGAAATACCATTGTACAAATACCTTTCAGGAATCAGNACAGAGGAGCAGAGGACATGAGCTGGCAGAAATACCATTGTACAAATACCTTTCAGGAATCAGGGTAAGGTGGTGATGTCAGTTGAATATTACTGCCTACTTGCACTGCAGTAGAATGTGAAGAAATGAGAGAAGAATCCTTATAGAAAAATGAAAGGTATTTGGTAAAACTTGCCAAAATGCAGCTCTTAAGTTTTTAAAAATTCTCTTAATCAAGGGATGAGATTTCCCACCCCTTGCCAGATACTTGGGGAGGGCAATGCACCCCCTGGCATTGATGCCCGTGAGTAACGTCGAACTGAGCAGTGAGAGAGCCTTCCTCAAACTGTGGGCTGCGGCAGCTGTATATACCCAGAGCACAGGGCCAGGGTAGCGGTAATAGAGAGAAGTCGCGGAGATAGCCGAAGACAGAAGGGATGAGTGCCGCTCCGTGATGCGAAGCAGGTTGCAGTCCAACAGGGATGTATCAGCTGGCCCGAGCCAACCCTGGGCTTCAAGAGTGGCCTGTGGCAAATGCACCCTACCGTCTCTTCTTGGGAGGGGGCTGTGGCAAGGCTAGAATGGTTAGTGATAACGCCTGTGGTGCATCAACCAGATAACATGTTTCTGTTTATTGCATTCTTCTTTCATATGATGAAACTTGTCGAGTGTTGTGGAGCGGTATTGTAAGGTTGAGAACTCGGAGAATGCAATCCACTGTATGTAGTAACTCTGTCTTCACTATGTATGCTCCATCCAGCAATGAACATAGGTACTAGAGATGGCTCCAACTCTTCCCTTCCTTGAAGAGGGCAACTATGGTCACTTCCACTGGGGTGTTGAGGCATGTAGCGATTACTTTTTAAGTCTACGGCACTGTACTAGCCGCAGTCTTTGTCCAACCCCACAGAGGGTCTAAACTGGCCATGAAGTATGGACCAATGTTAGCCTCTGCACACTAACACACGTGTGGGCACGAATCCTCAGGGTGACATGGAATGTTCAACCAATGTGACTGGCAGTCACAAATGACTAAGAATAAATAAGTTTTTGCGATCTGCAGTGCGGTTGGGGTCACACTGCACCCCATAGAGAACAGACTTTTATTCCTATGAAATTACACTTATATTGATGCTTTCTATCAGATTTATTGGCTGTAGCAGCCACGTGATTCATAACTCAATACAATTTACATCATACTTTTAAAACTTGAAAATAATACATAATTGATTCTACCAGTTTCTGGTATGTCTCACGCGATCTCTGCAACCAGGATACACATCTGGATTGAAAACTCCAGAGTCTGCTGGCCAGTGCTGTGTATCGACCAACATGTGGCTAGCCAGGGACACCACGGCTCCGACCAAAAACTAGAGAATTGAGTCTGAGAGTGGTATAGTGTGTGTGTGTGTGCGGGGAGAGGGGGGTTGTGTATGTAAAAATAATGTACCAAAAATAAACAGCAGCAGCCAGAAATTGAAAAGGATCAGTTAGCGCACTATTGATGTAGACCCCCCACAGGATGCACATTCCCTCACTGCTGCTTGCAGACTATATTCTGTACCATATAAGGAGGCCACTTTTTGACAGCTAGGTGAAAGTAGCGCCACTGTTTACATCTGACTACGTATCCTTCCGCCATCAGCTAGTCCATCAGGTCGGGTCTGTATTTTTTATCAACACGCTGTCAGCTAATACATTTCTCATTGTACTGTAATGCTAAACAAATTTTAAGATATTTTAAACCTGATATCTGTTTAAAAAAATAAGTGGGTTATAAAAGTAAAAATATAAAATGTTGCAAATAATTTAATATTTGCTAACTCTTTTTTAATTTGTCCGAGATAGTGAATTTGGGTTAATATTTGCGAGACGGTCTGTTGTATCCATTATCACACTTTGGATGTTATAGCTAATATATTTGAGTTGGAAATATGTGACGTGGAATAACGTTAGAATTGCTTAAAAACTATTAACGTGTGTCCAACTTTCTACGGGAACAAGGAGATGGGTTTCGAGACTTGTTATACCGCATATTAAATGCATCTGCTTGCTAATGGGGCCGAATATAAATTACTTGTACCCCAAATCGTTGCACATGAAATATATGTTACTTTAAAAATTATACAGAGCTCGCTGGAAAATAAAACCATTTGTATATGCGCGTAAATANTGTTACTTTAAAAATTATACAGAGCTCGCTGGAAAATAAAACCATTTGTATATGCGCGTAAATACGTTATTCTAACAACAAAACTATAATATGTTTCTGGGTGTAGTTCGGGATATGGATAACAGATAGCGTGGATGGGCGTGTTGTAANAACTATAATATGTTTCTGGGTGTAGTTCGGGATATGGATAACAGATAGCGTGGATGGGCGTGTTGTAATCGATGGTGCTCCTGTCCATCGCAAGATGGCAGCACATGGTTGGAGAGTCTGTAAACTTGAAAAAGGTTTCGATTTTTTCCTTGAATTTGGATACGGATCGTTTTATCGTGCATCTCATTTTGAACACCTATACATTTCTATTTTATCACAAAGTTTTGTTTCTAAAACTAAAAACTGCTGTTTTATGACCACTTAAAATAAAATGTATTAATTAATCTACGAACTCTCTTATACGCGTATTCTCTGCTTGTCTGATGTGCGCCGGCACTGCTCTCAGAATAGCCAACGTAATATTAATTTCTGTTCGTTCGTGCATCAGCTGATACAGGATTTTGTAAATGGCGCATTGTTTGTTTTCAATACGTTACGTTATCACTCACTGACTGTCAGAATGTGGCCTTCTTATATGAAATGAACCATAGCAACATGCTGGCCAGAAGGCGGCCACTCCAGGCATCCTCCTGGCTGTTATACATGGCACCCAAAACAATAACAAAACAAAAACAGTAAAATTCTCATTAATTTGCATAAAGCAATTCAAGAACACCGTTGCAAAAATAAAAGTACTTTGCCTTGTCTTGGTCTGGGATGTTGATGGGGGTATGCAAAGTGTGGTTTTGAGAGTATGCGTGTCACGTGGCACTCCGACACCTCAGTGCCACTCAGTGATATCACGTATCTGCTGCTCACATTGAATGGGCCAGTGCTTTTCCCTACTGATCACCCATGTTGTTCCCTCACCATTACACGCACAGATATGCACTTGGGGTTCTCCTCTGGGTGCTGCTANCGCACAGATATGCACTTGGGGGTCTCCTCTGGGTGCTGCTAAGTCGTGCCCACGAGTTGGCCAAAAATGAGAGGGGAACTATTTTTTTTATTGTTTATTCTGCTCTGCCTTTGTTTTTAGTTACGTAATGTGAATGTGTGCTGCGATCTGTCATTCGACTGGCTTGTACACTGTTCAGCGACATGTCTTCTTGTAGGATGTTCAGGAATGCCAGCAGAGTGTTCTTCCCAGTGTTATGGATTGAGGGCAAGGGCCGCATCAGTCCAGAGTTGGCATCGCAAGTGTTCTTGCTGGTGAACCTGCCCTACGTACTTCACTTGGTGTTCCTGTGCGTGCTGGTGCTGGGGGCCATCGTGATTGTCCTGCTGTGTCTGCACTCTGTGCTGGGGGCACGCAGCCTGCATCTTGCTCGCAACACACCCACGTGAGTTGCTTTTGCTGTCTCCGCTGTAGATGAAGTTGCTTTGTTGTATCGTTATGCTGAAAGACTGCTGTCGCATGGGAAAGGTTATATGATAAACTAGCTTACCCGGCCACGTGTTGCTGTGGCATAAAAGATTTTGGTTCTATTAATTTCTGTAAAATTAATTGANGTATGTATGTATATGTAAAAAAACCCTTGAGAACAGCAAACTGAAATGTTCAGACAGACAGCTGTCAACAAAGGCGCTTCCTGACGCGAAAACATGGTAAAAATGAGCTTTTTGCAGATTTTAGTACTTTTGCAGGTAATACAGATAAAAAAGAAAGGTGTACAAACACTCGTGGGAACGAAAGGAAGGTTTATAATAAAAAAGCAGAATGAAAATAGGTTGATTTTTTTGGGAGTTATACGCGTCCGAACAAACGGACACATTATATATATATAGATTAATACTTACAGGATGTGCTGTACTCTTACTGCTCATTGCACAAATATGGGTATTGTGTAATACCAACTATTGCATGGAATATTTTTACCTGTGTCGACTCGCAGGTTGGAGGAAATTTGTGCAACAAAAGTTGAATGTCTGTTAGTGCAATGACAACATTTTGACTTCAAAATATACTCAAATTTTCCATAAATTACAGTAAAACTTCTGTTCACCAGAACTAATTGGGGCGCAGGTATGGCCCAGTACGTTAACCCTGATAGTCCAGTAAATGGCAAAATACAAAAAAAATGTACAGTTATAAATATTTGAGTGGCTCCCTTCAGAGCTAGTTTTCAACAAGGAGGGATGATGAGCTGCAAGTATTTCTGGTAATTTACAACCAACTGTTAGCTGTCCAAGGTAAAGGACAGTGTAGTTAGCAGATAAATTCTGTATTTCAACTGTGTACCACTTGTTTCTTCTCAGAATTGATGAAATACATGTGCTGGTTGAACTTTTATGGTTTTTTAACGGGCTGGATGCTTTTTTTTTAAATTCATGGCCATTTTAAAATTTAGGGTGATATGTCATCTTGGGAACCATCCACCCTATTTACACCAACTTTCTTTTATGTGCCAGTGCATGATGTAAGCCTGGAATTCACAGATGGACGATGTTGGTACTGATCCGCCATTATGAAGATAGCACTCCATGAAAAATAAAGATGCTCATGATTTACGGGGTTAGTCACATATTTAAAAAATAACAGCCTTCTTCTCTCCCACTGAGGATATTGCAGACACTTAACAATTAATTGTAGTGAGACACCCAATCCCAAACTTTCAAGCCCTCTAGAAAAGAAAATAATATGAGAGAGAATGCAAGCTGAATTTTGAAGGTCAATCAGCTGAGAGCATGCGCAGCAGTTATTGAAAGAAAAGTGTTATCACGTAGGGTGAGACAGAGAGGGGGAAGCCTGCAGTAGTGGGAGTGAAACAATAAACTACTACTCTTCCAAACCAATCGGCACCCAGTGTGTAACAATGCCACGCTGGTTGCTAGGCAACTGCTTCCACTCTCATCAGGCATATAAAGGGAGGGAGCATGCCAGACTCGGAATCGCAGACACCATCAGGTGAAGTGGATAACACAACGCTGCAGTGATATGGTGTCACAATTAACATATTTCACACCCCGTTATTAGACGTTTGCATAAACCAGTTTAAAAACAATAGTTGCTGAAAACTTTAAAGTGACAGGAACGAAAGATATTTCAATTGATGCAATATACGTTAGCAGGTAATTTTATCATTATTTATATGAGAATTTTNGACAGGAACGAAAGATATTTCAATTGATGCAATATACGTTAGCAGGTAATTTTATCATTATTTATATGAGAATTTTGCTGTGGATACTGTTTATCGGTACACGAGTTTTCATGACACTGAGCCCACTGTGCATATGAATAATAGCTTTACTTATCACTAGTGTATTTATTGAGTAGTGAAGCNTTTCATGACACTGAGCCCACTGTGCATATGAATAATAGCTTTACTTATCACTAGTGTATTTATTGAGTAGTGAAGCGTAAACATGGCTTTTCTAAAATAAAGTAATCTGGCAATGTTTGAATTTACACATATCGTAAAGATATTAATAACCTGAAACTATAGAAGTGCTAACTTTACCGTGAAGTTTGTATTCTGCAGGTTAAAAATTCTCATCAAAATCTCCTACATAAATTAGAAACTAGATTGTTTTGCAGCCAAGTAAACATGCTTTCTATTATACCATGCATTTTTGCCTATGATAATATGATCCACAACTGTTCCAGGAGATCTACCCCGAAGAAAAAGAAAAATCTTCAGATGTTGGATGATTGCATGATGCCTTCNACGTATCTGCTGCTCACATTGAATGGGCCAGTGCTTTTCCCTACTGATCACCCATGTTGTTCCCTCACCATTACAAACACAGATATGCACTTGGGGTCTCCTCTGGGTGCTGCTAAGTCGTGCCCACGAGTTGGCCAAAAATGAGAGGGGAACTATTTTTTTTATTGTTTATTCTGCTCTGCATTTGTTCTTAGGTACGTTATGTGAATGTGTGCTGCGATCTGTCATTCGACTGGCTTGTACACTGTTCAGCGACATGTCTTCTTGCAGGATGTTCAGGAATGCCAGCAGAGTGTTCTTCCCAGTGTTATGGATTGAGGGCAAGGGCCGCATCAGTCCAGAGTTGGCATCGCAAGTGTTCTTGCTGGTGAACCTGCCCTACGTACTTCACTTGGTGTTCCTGTGCGTGCTGGTGCTGGGGGCCATCGTGATTGTCCTGCTGTGTCTGCACTCTGTGCTGGGGGCACGCAGCCTGCATCTTGCTCGCAACACACCCACGTGAGTTGCTTTTGCTGTCTCCGCTGTAGATGAAGTTGCTTTGTTGTATCGTTATGCTGAAAGACTGCTGTCGCATGGGAAAGGTTATATGATAAACTAGCTTACCCGGCCACGTGTTGCTGTGGCATAAAAGATTTTGGTTCTATTAATTTCTGTAAAATTAATTGAAAGAAGTATATGTATGTATATGTAAAAAAACATTGAGAACAGCAAATTGAAATGTTCAAACATACAGCTGTCAACAAAGGAGCTTCCCGACGCGAAAACATGGTAAAAATGAGCTTTTTGCAGATTTTAGTACTTTTGCAGGTAATACAGATAAAAAAGAAAGGTGTACAAACACTCGTGGGAACGAAAGGAAGGTTTATAATAAAAAAGCAGAATGAAAATAGGTTGATTTTTTTGGGAGTTATACGCGTCCGAACAAACGGACACATTATATATATATAAATACTTTATACAGGCTGTGCTGTACTCTTACTGCTCATTGCACAAATATGGGTATTGTGTAATACCAACTATTGCATGGAATATTTTTACCTGTGTCGACTCGCAGATTGGAGGAAATTTGTGCAACAAAAGTTGAATGTCTGTTAGTGCAATGACAACATTTTGACTTCAAAATATACTCAAATTTTCCATAAATTACAGTAAAACTTCTGTTCACCAGAACTAATTGGGGCGCAGGTATGGCCCAGTACGTTAACCCTGATAGTCCAGTAAATGGCAAAATACAAAAAAAATGTACAGTTATAAATATTTGAGTGGCTCCCTTCAGAGCTAGTTTTCAACAAGGAGGGATGATGAGCTGCAAGTATTTCTGGTAATTTACAATCAACTGTTAGCTGTCCAAGGTAAAGGACAGTGTAGTTAGCAGATAAATTTTGTATTTCAACTGTGTACCACTTGTTTCTTCTCAGAATTGATGAAATACATGTGCTGGTTGAACTGTTATGGTTTTTTAACGGGCTGGATGCTTGTTTTTAAATTCATGGTCATTTTGAAATTTAGGGTGATATGTCATCTTGGGAACCATCAACCCTATTTACACAAACTTTCTTTGCATGATGTAAGCCTGGAATTCACAGATGGATGATGTTGGTACTGATCCGCAATTATGAAGATAGCACTCCATGAAAAATAAAGATACTCATGATTTACGGGGTTGGTCACATATTTAAAAAATAACAGCCTTCTTCTCTCCCACTGAGGATATTGCAGACAAACAATTAATTGTAATGAGACACCCAATCCCAAACTTTTAAAACCTCTAGAAAAGCAAATAATATGAGACAGAATGCAAGCTGAATTTTGAAGGTCAATTAGCTGAGAGCATGCGCAGCAGTTATTGAAAGAAAAGTGTTATCACGTAGGGTGAGACGGAGTTGGGGAAGCCTGCAGTAGTGGGAGTGAAACAATAAACTACTACTCTTCCAAACCAATCGGCACCCAGTGTGTAACAATGCCACGCTGGTTGCTAGGCAACTGCCTCCACTCATCAGGCATATAAAGGGAGGGAGCATGCCAGGCTCGGAATCGCAGACACCATCAGGTGAAGTGGAGAACACAAGGCTGCAGTGATATGGTGTCACAATTAACATATTTCACACCCCGTTATTAGACGTTTGCATAAACCAGTTTAAAAACAATAGTTGCGGAAATCTTTAAAGCGACAGGAACGAAAGATATTTCAATTGATGCAATATACGTTAGCAGGTAATTTTATCATTATTTATATGAGAATTTTGCTGTGGATACTGTTTATCGGTACACGAGTTTTCATGACACTGAGCCCACTGTGCATATGAATAATAGCTTTACTTATCACTAGTGTATTTATTGAGTAGTGAAGCGTAAACATGGCTTTTCTAAAATAAAGTAATCTGGCAATGTTTGAATTTACACATATCATAAAGATATTAATAACCTGACACTATAGAAGTGCTCACTTTACCGTGAAGTTTGTATTCTGCAGGTTAAAAATTCTCATCAAAATCTCCTACATAAATAAGATACTAGATTGTTTTGCAGCCAAGTAAACATGCTTTCTATTATACCATGCATTTTTGCCTATGATAATATGGTCCACAACTGTTCCAGGAGATCTACCCCGAAGAAAAAGAAAAATCTTCAGATGTTGGATGATTGCATGATGCCTTCAGTACTGAACAGGTCAGCCAAGATGGAGCATGTCCATCTGCCAACAGCTCCTACGCTCGAGCAAGTTCCACTCGTGGATGAATCCACCAGATGACGTGGACTAGTGAAAGTGCAATTTGGACAGGAAAAAGTGCCAACACAAGACTGTGCCATTACTTTTGGTGTTATTATTTGCAACAACAGAGGTGTCTGGTGCAGAAAAAGTTTTTATAGATTGCCAAGAACAGTAGTGGCAAGTCAGACTGTGATTTTGTGCCTCCACCCCGTCATAACGGTGGAAAAGCACCTACATTTTCATCACAGGTATTGTTACCAACCAGTGAGCAAAGACATTTATTAAGAATATATATAATGGGCGAACTTGTACCCTACTTGTCTGGCTCAGGCTAAAAATATACTAGAGAGAACATGTATATTTTCACACCATGATTTGGGAAACATTCACCTGGAATAATTTACAGTACGATGTCACGAACTTTCAGGGATGATGGAGAAGGGTTCTAACATGCATTTGCGATACGGAAATGCCTCCGTCAAATATTACAACCAAAAGTGTTGGGATGCCTATTATAGTGGAATAAAACAATAGTTGGGGCATTGTAGAAAAACAAACTTCAAAAGGTAGGTAAAGTACCAACATTACCTTGCAACCTATAAACCAGGATAAATATGCTTGCCCGAGCCGGAAATCAAACAAATAGTGTCTTCCAATTACTTCCAGTTCACTGCATCGAGTGTGCCCCGAAAACTAGAAAAGTGCAATTATAGTGTCACTGCCCGAAGTCAATGTGGTTTGTAGTTGCACTGGGAGTGACTAGTCGCTGCATTTTGACTGGAAAACTGTTATTGACACAGTAAACATGAGCAATAAAACTAACCTCATCTTCAGAGTAGTGATGAACCACGTCGTCAATATATCTCACAGTTTTGGGTTTCTTTCTTTACTAACATATCTTTCGCAATATACGCCATTTATTCTGCTTAAGTTTCATGTCACAATTCTAAACTTTCTAAAATCTCAAGTAATTTTTGTTTTGATCATAACATCGGACACTGCAATTTAGCACTGGGCACCGACTCAAGAGCCAGTGCAAAAAATTATTGCACTGGGTGCATACCCGTTCAGTGCAAAACGGTAATTGGAAGATGCTATAAGCAAACCAAACCTGTTGCACGAGTATGTGGATGGAGACAGAAGAGGCACCGATGGCAAATATTGTTAGCTGCCTGCGAGAGCATTGTAACGACCTGAGGGATACTTGACCAGATGCATTTGTCATGCCTGTATCAAAGCTAGAGGACGTACCTGAACGCCTGTCATGACTGTGGTCTTCTAGCCTGCCGATATCCCACTACAATAGGCATCCCGACACTGATTGGTTGTAATGTTTGACAGAGATGTTTCAAGACTCGGGGCATCCTCCCTTCTCCATCATCCCTGAAAGTTTGTATCACCACCCAAATACATCCTATATAGCCCTTACAGCAGTGTGATGGGAATGTGGTATAGTAGAACCTCACTTAGCTGGCATTCGTTACAGCTCAATAGGGACTGTACTGTAGTATTTAATTTTGTTATTAAATTAATTAGTATTGTACCAAGTATTGTTCTTTCTCATGAATGTGCATGCGCGTACCAGCTGGCAAGTCTGAGAACCAGTGATGGGTCAATGCCCAAATTGTCATGATGCAGATACATAACATCTTAAAATCTATTGGTATACATGAGACCAGTGGTTGAACAGCATTTCATTTCAGTACCAGGTTTTAAATTTTTCCTTTATTATAAATTGCTTTCCAGCAAATCAGCTATATTTCACTTAGCAAAAGTGACTATTGTGCTTTTGAAAGCAAATAATTCCATTCATGCTTCCCTCAGAAACCCAAGTTAGATGAAATTGCTTGGTTTCCCCACCAGATGGCACTTCGCCCCAGATCATGTTCCAGCAAACATGCATTCACCCGATCTGCTACCACAAAATTGTCCATAGTTTTCTCTGGAACGTGGTCAGCGGAACCAATGACTCCCTAAATATCCTGCAGTTAGTGGCAGTTTCTCAGAATAAACCTACACTAAAATAACCACTTTAGTTGTAAAATAAATACAAATTAGAGTATTTTCAAATACGGTTTTAGTAGAATTGTGCAATATTTATAGAATATGTATGATCCAATATTTGTTTATAAATGATATTGGTTATGAGCTATGACATTAAAAAAAGTGTATTTATTACTTAAGTGCGATTTTGTGATACTTGCTAGTGTTAATTGAAATTGTAAAAAACTTTTTTTTTTGTGAAAAATTTCCTGTACCTAAACTTTAACCCATTTTGCAAATCAAGGATTTTTTAAAAACATACACCTATTTAAAAAATTGGAGAACTAATATTTCAATTAATTATCTTCCATGAATGCCAAGGCCATAACAGAAAATAATTAATGCAATGGCATTGTTTCCATATTTGAATAAAAAAAATTTTATTCTCAGGCAAAAAAAAATTGATGGTACTAGATTCTTATCCACACAATGTTTTTTAAAAAATATTTCCAGATAATTTTGTTTTGGTTAAAATTGAGTAAATAACATACAGATCACACTTCAAATGCAGGGCACTACCCCCCCCCCCCNNNNAATATTTTCATGTTAAGAATGTGCATTATCGATACCTCTCAATACTAGCAGTACTGAGACCCATCCCTACTGAGAATACTAGAGTTTGTTCAGTCACTTTCTTTTATACTGTTACCAAATTTAATTAAAAATACCCGAAACTCAAACTGTTTAGGTCCCACCCAACTAACTTGTATCTGATGAACTTGCTTACACAAACAATGGCTTTTATACATGCCTTGGTTCTCCCGTGCCATTACAAAACAACTTGAATTGTGCAAATAAATTTGCAACGTAAGCCATATGTTTATACAAATTTCAGTGTAAAAACTTTTTGTATACAAAGAGTATGTAATTGGACACTTGCAGGCAGTTTTTGTAATAAAATTATTTATAACATTTGTGTATTACGTGCGTTTCATGCAATAAACACCCACCCAGCCAAATTCCTAGATTTGCTACAAGGTACCAGAATTGCTTATTTTGAAAGTACCCATTGTTACACACACACACACACACAGAGACACACACACAGAGAGAGACACAGACAGAGAGAGACACAGACACATTGTATTAAAAATCACCATAATGGCACCAATGNCACACACACAGAGAGAGACACAGACAGAGAGAGACACATTGTATTAAAAATCACCATAATGGCACCAATGACCACTAATCACATGTAAATAGTGATTCTGAGTGATAAAAAATTTAATTAACCCCACCAACCATTATAAATACCCACATTTAGACAACTACCATCAATTCCATCCCAAGAAATCTCTGCCATAGAGTCTTGCCACCAGAACTAAGCACATCTGCTCCTCTCTCAACTGATTTAGTCAGCAATGCAATAAAATTGCCAAAGCAGTCTGCAACGTGGCGGCTGGAAATGACAGCTCGGTTCGCTCAATCGGTAGAAACATGAAACTTTAAAGGCACCAAACAAATATATAAACTAAAGTAAAGTTTTGGTTTATTTACTCTGTACTTTTATTTATCATTCCAATGAAACAGTTCACATACAAACTTCAAGTATGCAGAGTCACGAACAGTCCGTTTCACAGACAAACGCGCAAAGAGCAGCGCCACAGTAGTTTGATTATTCAAGTCATTGAAAGCTTGCATCGCAAGAATACGATACGAAGGCAGGAGGAACGTCAGTTCCCTCTCGGCACCCTAGCTACCTCCCAGACCGGCGGAAATAATTTAATAGTAGAGTGTAAGCCGAAAAGGAATTAAAGTTAAAACGTATATTAGAGGTCGCAGGTGCTTGCCGGTGTGGGCGATAATTACCACACCCGATGCATCTTCCTCGAATGCGTGGGCTGGACAACCACTCCCCAAGCCTGCCGACCTGCGTCGTAGTAAAAGATAATCAAACAGTCTAGAAGAAAAACTGTCGACTGCAGTTCTATCTACTAATGCTGACACTAATAAAAACTAAGATTTCCAGAAAAGCAAAGGTATGCTCCTAAACCCCGCAAAATGAAAGAAAATGAACCAAGTATCCTGATAATTACTATATTGCATCATTACAATTTGTAGATCTTTCCCTACCATGTTACGTCAGTGTGGAACTGTGATATTGTATGCTTACAATGATAGTGGTGCAATTTCTAATCTTAATTAGAGGCTACCCCAGATCCCTGGTTCACAAACAAATTCAGCATGCCACTTCAACCGCAGATCCTCAAACACCAGTAATTCTGATATCCCTTTGGTTGTCTCTTACCATTAGGCAGTGGACAAACCCTGAATCATTCTCAACTGTGGTCATAGAATTCTGGCCTCTTCACCACTCACTTAAAACTTATTTGCCAAACCACCCAGATTAGTCTTCAACTGACACCCCCTTCCAGGGAAGCAAACTGGTGCACCCCAAATTGCTGCAGTAGTTATGTAATGTCACAACCCCCTGAGGGTTACATCTTTGCAATAGCCCACATTGTAGCTCTTGTGCTATGCACCAATCTTCCACCTCCTTCCAACAGCAGACACACCAATCAGACATACCCTTGACGCTACTGTATCCTGAGTTATACAGGCTGATGGCTAGTAGGGTACTGAGTTACTATACTTTGGTGAAGACTTAGGGCACCTGTGGTTGTTGCGTAAGGGGTAAACAAATACTCTTATTCTCGGTTAGTTCACACACGGGACTGAGTCCCCCCTTCATGTCTTGGACCTGAAGGGCTGGTTGGCGGAATGCTATGCGTCGGGGGAAGGTTGCTTGAATGGAGAAGTTTTTACTTATTTGTGATTGCGGCTTTTGGTGAGTTGCCTTCGTTGGTTGGTGTAGCTGGGTCAGACCGGCGTCCCTTCTCGGAAGTCTGGGGTTGTTTTCCCAGGACTTGTGATGTCTCTGTGACCTCGGCTGGCTGTTCCCGTCAGAGACCTCGCATCTCCTCCTGTGCCGGGGTCCGAATCCCAGCCTGGTTGACGGGACTCGCCCGACTGCCTCGCATCTCTCGGTGTGACTGGCGAACCACTGACTCGTCTCGTGGCGATGCAGCCGAACTCCTCCTTCCCGTCTCGGTTGAACAACTGACTAGGCTGTGCTCGTGAATTTAACTCATGCGTTGCTATATTGAAGCAACATTTATCAGCAATTTCTCGTGAGAGAATTTGGGAGTTCCCCTGTGTAACTCGGGCGTTTTTTGTGCCTGATTTTCTCTCTCGTCAGCGGCTTGTGCTCTCCAGCTAGGGTGAGGGTGGGGTGACGGGGATTCCTATGAAGCTGCGGTCTGCACTAATTCTGGTCAGGACATCCCGTTTCCTTCGCCGAGGGCCGCCTACCAGCTGGGCACAGCTGCCTGCCCTGGATATATATGACAGGGTGTGGCAACAGTGCTATGCCTATCCTATAAAGCAACATGCGTCACCCTATCCAAGGTAGCTACAACTGTGACAAAAAAATCTCATCTACCAGCTACAGTACATTCGCTGCAATGCAGAATTCATTGGCCTTACTACTTTGTAGTACTACTTGTAGAGAATGAATGGCCATAGAGTGAATATCAAACAAGCCATAGCTGAGGTAATGATAAATTTACAGTAGTAGTCACATGCAGCATCTCATAAGAACTTTGACTCCTGTTACACAACCTGAGTAGCTATAACTAAGTGCAGAACTGAGAGTTAGGGAACTGGCCCACCAATACATAACCAAGTCCCACAAACACCTGGCATTAACATAAGATAAACCCTCTGCCACATTTCAAATTTCCCACCTCACCCTAGTTCATCTTTTGGTCGCTCACCAGACTGCAGTGTCACCACTCACTGGCCTAGCCAGCGAAATGTAGCACAACCCGGATCCGTGTGGAAAACGGTGTCCATCCAACTCTCTCTCTGTGTGTGTGAGTGTTGCATGCATACTTCAAAAATTAAAGTAAATTTTAGAATATTGTCATAATTTAATGCAAACTGTGCGCACGTCTATATCACTACTGTGTGTGGAAGTTTTGATAAATATTTAGTCTACACAGATGAAAATTTTTTAATAGACTGATTAGCCATGCCAAAGAACTAGTTCGGAACCACTGATCTTTTACCTATCTCTATTATGGCCAAGTGTAAGTAATTTTCAACATGGATATTCACTAGTTGCTGGACTGAGCCAAGTCACATTTCTCATTACAATTATGTTATGTAGATGTACAAGTCATGCGTTTAGGGTTGGTAGCAGAACAAATAACTTAAAATTGATGTGCTAACATTTAATTCCGGTAATGCTGAACATTGGAATTGACCAAAACTAGGCGTTGAACTTATATTCTGAAGTTTCTTGTGCGCTATACCGAAACATTAATGCACCCAACCCTCGATTTTGTGGCACACACTACATACAAATACCTTGTTCGCACATGCATATTTTAAAGAATCGTAAAAATACTTTTTCTAAATTATGAAATAAAAAAGTCTACGGAATAAATTGTAGTGAAAGCAGAAAAAGTTGCAAGCCTGCAGCAATCCACATGAACTCGACATGTGGGTTCGATCCCCGGCTCGGTAATTCCAGATTTTCTCTCAGCCTGCGTCGTACTCGCCTCATTCACCATCAGCTTTCAAGACCTCGATGTTAACGCCCAAATCCCTTCACTCAATTTTCTCTAGACATGTAACCAAGAATGTGTAATCTCTAAAACAGTTTTCATGTTTCCAAGGGGAGCAAGTCTGCCAATGTGACAAGTGTCAAATCATATGGATAACTTGGTTGTATGGACGAAGTTAGGGAGACTACAAAACTCTGTGTAAATTGAGGTTTGAAAATACTAAAAGATGGAGCAATGCTACTTTGTATGTTCAGAATTAAAGTTGAATCATGTCACTCTATGGTTAATTCTGTGATTGATTTGAAGTGTGTTAAAAATTTAAAGCACTGGTCACCAGCTTTGTTTGAACNATGTTTCCAAGGGGAGCAAGTCTGCCAATGTGACAAGTGTCAAATCATATGGATAACTTGGTTGTATGGACGAAGGTAGGCAGACTACAAAACTCTGTGTAAATTGAGGTTTGAAAATACTAAAAGATGGAGCAATGCTACTTTGTATGTTCAGAATTAAAGTTGAATCATGCCACTCTATGGTTAATTCTGTGATTGATTTGAAGTGTGTTAAAAATTTAAAGCACTGGTCACCAGCTTTGTTTGAACNCACTCTATGGTTAATTCTGTGATTGATTTGAAGTGTGTTAAAAATTTAAAGCACTGGTCACCAGCTTTGTTTGAACCTAAGTTGTTGGATGCACATTGCAATCTATTTAAATGCAGACTGAAGTTTTTAGCATGGCGTTGGGCCAGCGGCGGGTTTACCAGCAGGCTGAGTAGGCTGGAGCCTAGGGCGGCAGATTTGGGGCCAAATTTTTTTTATATCTTACAGAAATTAAAAAGATTTATATTTATATACCTAAATGTTATTAGGTACCCACAAACAATTCAACATGTAATGTGTTTCACCCCTTTGATAAATTTTTTTACAATTTGCGTAGTTGCATTTGGTTGCGGCGCGGGAATGAGTGACATGACCGTTCGCTAAGTGTGTCTGGCCGAATTGACTGCACAAGCGCAGCGTGGCCGCCGCGAGAGCCGAAGCGGGGTTGTGCTGTGGTAGGCTTACGCCGCGTGGTGGCATCNGCACAAGCGCAGCGTGGCCGCCGCGAGAGCCGAAGCGGGGTTGTGCTGTGGTAGGCTTACGCCGCGTGGTGGCATCAAGTTCCAGAGAGAGATAGATATAGAGCGGCAGCCGGCCCTACAAACGGGCAAGTCCCATCCCGTATTTACTTTTTCTGGTTTTGTGCTGTAATTTTTCAAGGTGTTTTGTGGATTGTATGAATAATTCCATAGCATATCATCACCGGTGCGTAGAAACTTAAGAGTAGGTAATTAATCATAATATATTACAATAAATCATCCCTAATGAATCAGTAAGAAGTAATTTAACTTGATAAGTAGCTGTTTCAGAAGCTATGCTATGTTATATCATACTTAAATAAATTACTTTTAACTTATTTTAAGTAATTATTCAATGTCTGAACAAAGGATGTACAAGAAATAAAACTCCCAATGTAATCTTTTTTATTACAGTTCTTGGAATCCAAGAAATTGTTAGAATGAGTGATGGGAGCAAACGACTTAGTGGAGCCGAGTATAAAAAGGCCTAAATGAAAAAATAAGAACAAGATAGATTATCCGTAAAACGATAAAAATTGACAGTTTTTTTAAAAGTGGAAGTAGTGTTGAAAGACCACGAACTTCAACAACATGCACTGACACAATACAATCTGGAAAAGATGAAACGGATTTGAACTCTGCGGCCCAACAACAGTCATCTGTTGGACAATCTACTTTTGAAAAAACTGATATTTATTTTTTTGACGTAGAGACGGTAGAGGAATCCTCAATAAGTATAACAATTGAAGATGCGTTTCAGAATCNGCACTGACACAATACAATCTGGAAAAGATGAAACGGATTTGAACTCTGCGGCCCAACAACAGTCATCTGTTGAACAATCTACTTTTGAAAAAACGGATATTTATTTTTTTGACGTAGAGACGGTAGAGGAATCCTCAATAAGTATAACAATTGAAGATGCGTTTCAGAATCATACGCTAAGTAATGACCAAGTGCAAACAACAGTAAATCTAAACAAAGATCCAGCTTTATGGGAAATCAACGATACCATAAGGGAGATTATCGCAAGGTACGACTTCGATCAAAACAAGTCTTGCGACTTCTCTAAAAGTGAAAAAATATATGCTGATCAGCGTCGTTTCTTGCCAATGAGTATCTTCAAAAGAAAAAGAAAATGAAGTGAATGACCGAAATTGGCTGGTTTATTCTGAAAGTAAAAGATATTTATATTGCGGGCCCTGTTTGGCATTCGGTCCATTGGAGAATAAGACTCAGTTTGAGAACGAAGGATTTAATGACTGTAAAAATGCAGAACACAGAGTAACTCAGCATGAAAACTCTGCGCGTCATAAANGAGTAGCTCAGCATGAAAACTCTGCGCGTCATAAATCTAGTATCCTTAGTTTGAAAGTTAGAAGTGAGATTGATGGCCGAGTCGATAATTTACTGCATGTCCAGATCAATGAAGAAATTACTTATTGGAGAAACGTTCTGAAGAGGGTTGTTGCCGTAGTGAAGCGACTGTGTTCAAGAGGCCTCGCTTTCAGAGGAAAAAATGAAAAGTTTGGTGATCCGCATAACGGAAATTATTGTATGATTTTGGAACTGTTAGCTGAATTCGATCCTTTTTTAGCCAGTCATATTGAACAATTTGGGAATCAAGGATCTGGAAGTACCAGTTACTTATCAAAGACCGTTTGCGATGAGTTTATTCTCTCGATGGGTCATAAAGTCTTAAAACACATTGGAAATGAGATAAAAAGGGCAAAAATTTTTTCCTTAATCCTTGATTTAACACCATATATAGCACACGGGGACCAACTTACCCTCGCAGTTAGATACGTTTTGGAAACAGGCGAACCATGTAAAATATTTCTCAAGTTTTACCCTCAGTGGGACATGAAGCTGAAGAAATGTTTTCTGCCATTATTTCGGAACTCAAAACACTGGGCATAAATATTGAAGACTGTCGTGGACAATCATATGATAATGCCGCGAACAGTCTGGTGTGTACAATGGCTTACAGGCTCAAATGCAAAGCCAAGAACCTTTTGCTTTTTTTGTTCCTTGCTCTGCCCACGTTTTTTTTTGTAAGTTTGACACAGCGCTCACAAAAATGAATGACTGAAATCGGGAAAGGGAAAACGCTAAAGAGAGTAAATCTGACACGTTGGTCAGCTAGAGAGGATGCATGTAGAAGTTTGAGAGATTGTTTGCACGAAGTCCTTAAAACTTTGGAATCAATCAAGGATGATTGTACTGAAAAGCCTGTAATGCGAAACGAAGCAACTGGAATACTTTTTAATTTAGAAAAACTGGAAACGGTGGTAATGGTTGTTGTGTGGAATGTTATTTTTTGGAAAGAATAAACAAAATGAATGTTCAAATTCAGGCTTCTACCGTAGATTTGATCACTGTTGCCTATCTTTACGAATCTTTTTGCAAGTTTTTTGTAGCTGAACGAGAAAATGTTATGTATTTTGAACAAAAGGCAATGGAATTAAGCGTGTCGAAGCAGTATACAAGAGACAACCGAAAAGGAAAAAAAAAAATTATGATGAAACACCTGCTGAAGAAATGAGAATGACTGCGAGCGATACTTTCAGGGTTAACACATTTCTCGTCCTTATTGATAGACTCGCATCCGAATTAGAAAAACGGCAGGAGGCCTACAACAGGTTCAATGAAAAGTTTTCATTTCTGACCAAAATGAGTGAATTGTCATCAAACCTTACGGAAAAAGCCCTTTTCTTGGAAGAAATGTATCCTAATGATTTAGAGACTGACTTAGTTCAAGAATGCATACATTTTCAATGCCACCTTTCTTCTGAAAGAATTTTGGTAAAACCAGATTGTGGATCATTGAAAAGTCTATCTTCGTTCCTGAATTTGCAAAACGTTTATCCAAACTTGGATATAGCAGTTTGCATGGCTCTATGTACACCAGCAACAAATTGTTCGTGTGAGAGAAGCTTTTCTTGCTTAAAACGGGTAAAAAATCATCTAAGATCTACCTTAAGCCAAGAAAAACTAAACGCCTTAGCTCTTTTAAGCATAGTCGGAACTAATGAACAAGATTTCATACAATATAATTGATGATTTTAACAATAGAAAATCGCGCAAAAAGGTATTGTAAGACTTTCATAACTTAATTAATTGAATTTCATCGATATCAGCCGGATTGTTACCAGATAATTAAATATGTTGGTTTTAAACTGTAAGTAAGCGCAATAAAATGTATTTAATTACGTTTACCGAATGTACATTATTGTGTAAGTAGCATTGAGGCATACCTTACCCCGCCTTATTAGTAGTACATGATTGAGGTTTTATTAGCTCAGAAATATACCCAAAAACTATTTCTTGTGCGATCTTAACTAAATCGTTGGGTTGTAAAAATAATCTAGAAACTGACGCATCAATCCCCTAGTTCACAATCATACTAATTACGGGAAAAAGGTGGTGTAATTAGGACAATAGTGCACAAATCATACGTTACAATTTCACTGACAAAAAATTATAATTAATATGATTGTGAAATAGGGTATCCAATTGTAGATATCGGTAGGGGCGGCAAAATTTGAATAGCCTACTGGTGGCAAATGTGTAAATCCGCCACTGCGTTGGGCTGCTTCCACAGGGACCCCTCTTCCCCCTCTCCAAGCCTACTGGAACCACTACTCGCTGTACTATTGTTCCGCACTAAACATTCCATCTAGTCGATTCTCAACACAGCAGGTCAAAGGCCACCACGAACTGGCCCAACCCCCCCCCTCCTAAACACAGATACATCACCAGGCAGGCCCGGGAGCCATGATACAGTTGACCTCAACTGGCATCCCTTCCAGCTGGTCTGTAGTTGCAGGCCATTACAAGAACTTTCCGGCAATCTCCTCACACGGTGCACACTGATGTGTGAAGAATGTTCAGCACCTGCCCCTATAGAGATGTATCCTGAGGGTCAGGAGCCTGATAACCATCTGGCGAAGTACAGGTGACAAAGGTGAGAGACTGGAGCTAATGTGGATGGTAACTACTAGCAAGAATAAGTGTGCTGACATGGAAGAACATAATAGTGGACCTTTATGTGGGGATTCTCCAGAACATTTTGGACAGGAAAGATGTGCGAAATCTGGATTAAAACGTCTTGTCTGTATACTTACCTCTGTTGTGAACGACAGTTTAACAGTGAATGAGTTGCACCACATGCATACAACTGATAACGAGATGCACGAGAAGATAATCGTAGCAGAAAGTTGGAGTACTTTTAGATTTATATAAATCAGAAACTTTTTGGTCCCTTTATACAAGACCTTACATAAAAGAACCTTGCTATGCTCATTGGATTTTTTAATTATAATTTTATAAATAAGATTATACAGACAAACTAACTGGTATCACCAATTTGTAAACAATAGTAATAAGTCACAGTAGCGAGTTGCAAAATTAATATGTAGATTTGCAAATGCTAACACGGAAAATGTTGTCAGATTGCAGGACTGAATGGTCAAAATACATAATGAACGTTGCTGAATATATAAAATCATAGTGCTGTAGAAAATCAAATGAATTTATAATTATCCAAATACCGTGTGTGGTGATAGTGGACTCGTGCACAAGAAAATGGGTAGTTTTAGCAAAGTAGTGGATAGGAAAATAGTGGGACTGATATAGATATATATACATGGACAGAGATGAACTTCACAGTGCCAAAGAGTTCCACATGCAGTGATTACTAGGACATGGAAACTTCCATGGGTGCATTCGGCAGCCAAACTCCATGCATCAATCATGCGAAAAAGTGCATTGCTATGGGCAAAGCAAACTTCGAACACCTATCATTATGTTTAGACATTTTGTATACTGATGTACGCTGTGCTTAACATGGTGCCTTCCTCATAAACGAAGACCCTCGCACATTTTTACCAAAGAATATTTAGTACTTGCAGAGCTAGATATATACTTGTCACACCATCCACCCTTCTTACACCCCAATATCGCGAAACCCATGTATTGCAACTTTACTTTCATCATTTTGTAAATAGAACATCTGAATAACTTGCAACTCTCATCAAAAATNAACCCATGTATTGCAACTTTACTTTCATCATTTTGTAAATAGAACATCTGAATAACTTGCAACTCTCATCAAAAATAGAATACAAGCTTGTTAGGTAATCATCCCCACCTTTCATGAGGTTATAGAATTCAATTATTTCTGGCTTGCTTGACTCATTAACTATTCCTTCTTGGTGCATGGACGATAGAACCTTTTTTATTCTTTTTGGGATTGAATGAGACCATCATTTTGTTGTCTTGATAGATGAATTTTGAAGAACCAACACTGGAGCGGCTGACAGCATAGGTGATATTTCTCACTTATTTTTAAGTAGTGTGTCAACTAACTTGATTTTTCTGTTAGATAATTCCTCTGACAACTCAAATGAGGTGAACCAGTTGTCAGTAGNGTGAACCAGTTGTTGTATATCAATTGCTCCCTTTGACTGATTCTGTGAGCCATGGAACGTACTGAGTCTGTAAGGATAAATCACCTTTACCTCTTACCCTCTGTACCAACATATGGAATACCAGAGACAAAAATAAAAAGTCCTGGCATCACACGAAGAGATTATTTTTAGACCGTACTTGTCTGGCTTGGACGGAATGAACATTTTATACGGGCAACGACCTCGACAACCAAGCAATGTTTCATCCACTGTCAGGTATTGTGAAGGGGTGTAATACTTCAAACAGTGCCCAACAAAAGTATCCCATCTCTCTCGAAATGCAGCAAATTTGTCTCTGGCCCTCCTAGAATCCCTAGTCGTCTTGTCATTAAATCTCAAATTTTGAAGGAAGGAAAATCTATCTGCAACATAGTACAGCGAAAGATAGGTGGTCCATAGGCCTCAGAAAACATATCATCCAGATACAAACAGGAANTATCTGCAACATAGTACAGCGAAAGATAGGTGGTCCATAGGCCTCAGAAAACATATCATCCAGATACAAACAGGAATTTTTCAACACCCCACTATGTACAAAAGACCTATGAAGGCTTTCATCTCAACCAAGTTTGTATAGTTTATGAAAGAACAATAAGGTTTGGCACATTTCAGCCGAGAGCGCTCTATCTCAGCGTTGGTAGACGAACAATTTTTTCAAGTATCTCATGATTTATAAAGAGCGAAAATAATTTTTCTTCGTTCGTTATTCCTTGCGCTTTCCCTTTAGGCCCAGGCAGATGTGTAATCACATTCAATGTCACTATCCTCAACAATTTCATCCTCCAATTCAGAAACGTTTTCCTCAAAAGCAGTGTCCCCCTACCTGTCATTGTCCGATTCGGCCTGTTGACGAATTAATTCCTGTAATATCTCCATATCTCCTCAGGTTTACTGAATAATGACGTCAAGAGGCATCTTTGGGTCAGAACTGCAAAATAATTAAAATATATCTATAGAAAAATCTGTAGCATCATTGATACGGTTGGGTCAGATGCAACCCAAAACCAGAGGGCTAACAGAAAAACTGATGATCACTTACTTACCAGGTAGCTGCGGCCGCATCGGCACCTTCCGTGGGACTGACTGGTAGGGTTCCTGACCAGTAGAGGCCCATATGAAATGGTGGGGGAAGGGGTAACCAAAAGATGGACGCCTGGGTCGGATCCGACCCGCACCGTACCGTCAGAGGGTTAAAATAGCATTTGATTTTTTTTGTTAAGCGGTTATTGAACATGGATTTTGCAATTGTAATTAGTTAACACAAAACGACCATCCAGAACACATGAAGGAAGTAACTCAACTTTTTTTCTGCTATATTCTGTACCAACGTAAAATTAATTTCTGTTCTTTCGTGCATCAGCTGATACAGGATTTTGTAAATGGTGAATTGTGTGTTTTGAATATGTTACGTTGCCACTCCCTGACTGTCAGAATGTGGCCTTATATGAAATGAACCATACAAACATGCCTCACAACAAATTACCGCCATAGTCATACAAATTCAATACAATTGCTTTTGAGTACGTAAATACATTTTTATTTTAAATAATACGCAATACGAACAAATACTGCATCCAATGGACATTAACAAATTAACTTGCACAAATATGGCACTGGATGAACATTTGGCGAATGACTTGCGCGGTAAGATATTTGCATGCAGTGTGCAGAGTACCACACACTATTATCATCATGTCGTGCTGATGATAATCAGCACCTGACACACGTTTATATAGATAAACTGGAAACAAATACTCGAAGCAACACCTTATTAAATCTGTGTTGAATTTCACGAACTTGTAGTAAAAACAAAAAAACAATTACAGGACATGGCCAACCTAAAGAATTCCTGGTCCAGAGAAAATTCCCCGCTAATTTAAGGTTTTCCAAATTAATTTTAAAAATTCCTAGCTATTTCCTGAATTTCCTTGTTTCCCAGTTGAAAGGCCACCCTGAGTAAGGTACAACAGTATACAATGATGCTAATAAGTTCAAGGTTGTTGGATATGCCAAAGCAACTAACAATAACTATTGCTTTGAATACACCCAAAGTGTTTAGAAGCAATGGTGATGTTTGGAAGATAAGGCCAAAAATGTTAATTATGAGCTTGCAATAACCTACATCAACAAAATTATTTAATATTTTTTTATGTCCAAAATTTACTTTAAAAAAAAAAAATTATTTTGCCTAACCAATTAAAGTTTAAATTTTGGACTTTTCTTGCATTTGGGTAAATACAGTATATCAAGGTACAAAAAAACATTATACAGCTTTATGAAATCCCTTTTTATTTACACTTTGTTATAATTATTTGCCTTTCTTCGCTTTGATCTTCCTCATGTAGAATTCCAGTTCCTTGCCTTCAAGGATATATCCATCTGCTCTGCCACATTGCCCTGGCCTGCTCGCAATGCACGCTACAACAATGACAAAATAGTTACAGCTATGTGAACCCGTAGTTCTAAACTTAGCTTTCAATGCCTAGATTGTTACAAAATAAAACCCTCGTACTGCTTTTCTGACTTAAGAGCACCATCTGCGTTTCAATGTTCTCACTCGGGAACACTGGGGTTGTTATCGGAAGTGTTCTACTGATAAAATATGAATTTTGCAGCAGTTACAGTATATTCTCAGAAACAACAAACAAATCACAAAAATTTGCGAAGCATGTAAAACTTTTAGACAAATATGCATTTTTAGCAATCAAAATTATGTGAGAAAAATGTATTGTTAATATGCAACAATAAAATATATGGATTGTGTTGCTACTGTTAACCACACGCCTCAAGGTGCAAAAAAAATCTACAAATCCAGCAAACACTTTAGACCTGGTCACGCCCGGCAAATGCTCCTAGTTGGTTAAAGAGAGAATGTGACATCGCAAAGAGAGACTGTCTCGAGCACTGCTATCTCTCCCACCACACAGCCATATCAGTGTGTGGCTATGCTCGATGTTACTATGCATGAGCTATCTTCCGATTTTACAAGCACAGATTTAATGAGGGCGTTTTTGGGAATTATCAAAATATTTAAGAATAATCTATTTTGAGACAGAATTATTATAAGTGTGGATTGTCACAAATCAGGGATCTACTGTACATCACTAAAACTCCCAGACAGAGGCATAATCTTTTGAATTGCTACAATATGCTCCTCTAATGAGAACACTTCTTATCCCAAGTGCACACTACCCAGAACAATCAAATTATTAAATATGGATATTAAGTGTTGGCAAGCAGGCACTCAGAGTAACTATGACATGCTAATCACAGGCCCAATCTGGACTAAAACAGCCCAGACCATTACAAGCCTCACGCTCTTATTTCATCATTGTGCTGCCTTGTAAAGTTACCAGAACCCAAGAGTAATGTTTATCCATAAATCAGCTCTTACTGCCAAACTTGAACAAACACACAATTCACAAGATAACTGCTTGTGAGTTTACAAATTATCCTCTAGCCCATTAGTATGGTCCTATACAACTCTTCAGGAATTATATCCGTTATATTTACCCCTGGATGCAAAACAATTGCACCGCACATAGAAATGTGAAAATACTGGATTCACAATCCCATCAATATAACATAATTGAAAATAACTGCCCATCTCAAAGCACATTGTGGTATGCGAGGTGGTGTGTTGTTACCACCAAGTCTAGTGGCTGGGGGTAAACCTGGATATGGAGGGGAATATGAATGAAGAACGTACATGTCAGGTCAAAACAACAAATGTGTGAAGGTGCTCTAACACACTACTTAATCACAAAATCTCCTTAAATGGAGAACCCAAAAATTTTGCAATGGAAATAGCATTAAAATGGAAAGTTAACTTCATTAAAACAATTTTCACAAGTTGCAGAGCACCTACCTCCACTGGTTAACAGAAGCACGGTTCGCGCAAAACTGCACATGCCGTACGTAACACATAAGCTAGTCAAGCCAGTGAAACGTGATTGGGCATTCACATGAAAAACATTGCCCAATCACGTGTGCATGTATATCTACAAGTCAATACTTGTACTAGCATCTTATTCACTGTTAATTATAAGCTAACAAACTTTCCTTCCAAAGTAAGCTAAACTGTATTATTCGTGGTATATTACATTAAAACCCATGGAAAAAGAGAAGGTACCCACCGAGCACCTTAGAAGCCTGGAACTGCTCCTCAAGAGCAGACTCCACTTTAGCCAGCCTCTGGCGTGCCTTGTATTTCTTCTCAACCTTCTTAGAGCGCTTCTTGTTCAGGGCCTCTGCATCAGCCTCTGGCTACAACACCAACAACTCATTCAAATTTCCCCCCTCCTCACAACAAACACAATTCACACATCTCTCTTTCAGGCTACCCTTTTTTATAACATGAGTTTGTTTACAGTTTGCTATGAAATAAGACATGCTCTCACTAACCAATGTTATAAAATTTTCCAATTAAAATTATTTTTCAGAACTACTGTTATAAACATGAATTCCCCTAAAATTAACATAAAAACAAGGCTGCAAATCAGCTTAAGATGGAGGAAAGATAACAGATTTTAACCATAGATTTGACATCACTTTGTTGCAGAATATATTCCTAATATTTACAGTTAATCACAATCTGTTTTAGTTAAAGTACATTAGGCCTACCCATAAATTACATTAGTCAATTTTAAAATTAACTAAGCCAGTTATGAAACATTTTAAATTATATAGGCTATTATGGGATAAAATAAAATGCTGAAAATAGAACTTTGGCAGGGCATCAGAAAAATATCTATGAATGGACTATAACAAATAACTGCAGTTATGGTTCCTTTCACCATTGTCAACTTTCATATATAGGACAGTTACACTGCGATATATTTTTAACTGCACAGAATTAGGTCATGATACTTTTGTTTTGATACTCTCTGCGCACAAACAAAGCTTTTAATATTGCACTGTCAAACTTTTGCTTCCATTCAATTAGTAACCTACTTGCAAACTCAACCAATTTATGAGCAAAATTAAAAATCCTGATAAATTTTTTGCCAAAAAATGTATGAAGAAATTAAGTTTCCCCCTCAAAACCAAAGTAAAATTGTACATGTAAATTCAATATTTTGAAAAATTAACAGAAAAAGGTAATTCTTGTACTGTACTAACAGTTACTGGCAGGGAATTTTCAAATACACCTTGTCTTGCAAGTATTAACTTGGTGGTTGTGGTAATCATGGCAGCACTCAGGAAAAACTGTGCATCACTGGACATACAGATGACACGCATGAAGTCATCATCTCTGCCAACAGATCACCACAACCACCCCCTGGTAATTGCACTTTAGCAGCTCACTGCACAACTTTATGGGACAATATTTCACTTAGAATGAGGCCTGTTTGTGTCTAGTGAGGTACGAAACCCACCCAGAAGAATCAGCGCACGTGGTGGTAGCACTTGGCTACCGAGATGGCAAAAGATGTACGAGCGTGTCGGAACTCGAGGGCGACTCGTCGGGTTTGGACAGTTGCAGATTACAGAGTTTTCTGATTTGTTTTAAAATTCCACTAAAATAAATATTGACGAAAGAGTAAAGCAATTTCCTTAATAAGACATGGTTAAAAAAGGAGACGTCATAATATGCTGTTTTAGCAATAAAACAGTAGCATGGGAAACCTTTAACAGCATCAAGAAAGGAAAGCGGCAGAAAACTATGTTGGAGGCAATTGAAGGCGCTAAGAAGGTACGGGGATCGTTAAAGTTACATTATCCGGATGAGGTTTCCCTACGCGATGACCAGAATTGAAATTGGTGTTAAGCATATAATGTACCATTTTTAAAGTTTTAGGATCTAAAGTTTAAAGATTACATGCACCACGAGCTGCCTCCACACAAAAATATTCTCCTGTGTTATCGTTCACCAGTTTTATAAAATCCGTCACCTGTAATCCTTTAAGCCAATATTACAAACACTGCAACTGTTAGCCACAAATAAAATGTCCACAGACACCATGGCAATATATTACAAATGAGTAGGAGCAAACGACACTTACAATCTTGGTGCCCTTCTTGCGGCCCAGAGGTAAAGCATAATGCGCCTCATACCACTGCCTAAAGGGGGTGGCATCAATCACCACAATGGCATTCTTCACAAGTGTCTTCGTGCGCACCAGCTCATTGTTCGAGGCATTGTACACCACATCTATGACACGAGTCTTGCGAGTTGTTCCTACACACATTCCAGTTAAGTATTTATGTAGAAAAGTAGCATTTACACACATATACCACACCCAGTACACCCATCAATGAATGATAAAGGGGGGGGGGGAGTACCCAACTTAGCTGCTTGTGCAAGCTAAAGAAGGATTTTCGAACAACACAGTATGCAAAAAATAAACACAAGTGAGTAATATATTACATTTAGTCCATTCATTATATCTTCACAGTTCTTAAAATAAAATATTTTCCTTCTTTATTTATTTTTAAAGAAATCACATAGTGGTTTGATTTTTTTCAATAGAAACTTCATCAATAAATGAGCAGTGTGGAATATTTGCAAAGTACGTACTCATTACTTTGCGTTTGCTGGATGTAATTTATGCATTTTCATATTATAAAATTTAGTTTTATACTAGTTTATATATATATTTTTTTTTAATTTCAAATTAATCATCTTTACTGAAATGACTACTTGTGCCATAATTTTATGAAGCAGATGTTGTAAATGTTTAAAAATAAGACTTTCCATATTGTAGGCTATTCACAGTAAAGTGAGGACTTTTGAAGTCCCTCTCATTTAGAACACTATTAAATAAATATATTTTATTTTAGCCTTAGACATGAACTTCTGAGTGCGATGGAATGTACACACAGTGTATTACTCTCGTGGCAATATTTATTTTAAAAGGGAGTTAAAGGATAAAAAATGGCTGAAAGGAACATGTACCATGAACAACCTATAAGCTTTCATTAATAAGTATATAAGTTGAGGCTCATAATATAATGGGTTTGTGATTCACTTTCCCCAACAAATTTTTAGACCACAACTCCAGGCATATTATTCAAATATTCACGTTAACAAACCCATTACGACTCAATTCTATACTAACGTCAGAAATTCAGAATGTTAAAAATTATGTTGCGTTTTAAAGTGCCAACACAGTGTGTGAATTGCTTCTAGAGTGCAATCAGTGCATGCCAGCCATTACTACGTAACCACATAATAAGAATTTTTTTATTGTCTCATAACAGTCGAGGAGTTGTACAGAAATGGAGAAGAGAATCACCAACGGTGAGCAACCAAAATAAATGCACAGGCTTAATTTTCTGCCCATTTTTTCTAAAATTTTCACTCTTTAAAGCAAATTTTTTACAGTTCCCAAAAAAAAAGTTATACTTGGAGGTAATTACTGGGGTCGTTTAGTCAAACGTTGACTAATAGCCAACACGAAACTAAATTCTCCAACTATTCATCAAATTCCCTGACTTTTCCCAGTTTGCTAACCACCATGAATAAACACACTCCCCAAATATAGAGTTATTTGTTGTGAATGATTTTACCAAACTGAGTCAAATTTGTACATCTAACTTGAAAATTTTATAACAGACCCAGGAATCTATCGCATAACAATAAAAAAAAGTAAAGCGCAAATTATGAGTTCTTAAAAGCCAGCTCAAACAAACATGATATATTCTAATGATTTTCCAGCAGTGGCCGCTCAGAACGCTGTAGGATGAAAAGGAAATATCATCAGTTAACTGTCAGTCCTAACGATCATCACCGCAAGCCACTGGGGGAAAATTATCTAACATACTTAATTCACTTGTCCAGATCACAGAACTCTATGCAGCAAATCTAAATTACGATCTAAGCAACTAACTTGAAATGTTTAACACAAAAATGTCCAATCTCTCGTCACATGGCAACAAAGCAAATACATAATATAAATTGTACAAAAATTATGTGCAGATACATATTATCAGTTGTACAAAAATTACGATCATGGTGAAATTACAACTACGTACCATATTCACCTAAATATAAGATTACCCCCTAAAGTTGCCCTTTGCTAATTGGAAAAATTCAATTTTGCCAAAAATTAACAGACCATTCATAATTTTATGTAACAAATTAGATTTTGGAAAAGTGGGCATACAAAACTTGATGCATCATATATGACTAAACCTCGTATAAATATTACATCCACAATGCAATAAAACAACAGATCTTACCTTCCGAACCCCATGAGAAGTTCCCTTGGTCTATTCGCAGTGCACGATATTTCTTGTTGCCACCACGAGTCCTTACTGTATGTATCCTTCGAGGGCCAAGCTACAATAACAAAAAGTTACATAATATTTTTTAAAAAATGTTTACACCTATAAGCACATCATGCAGTAATAATTTTTTTCCCCAAAATATCACATTTATGGTGAGAAAAGGCAAGTATACTGTAAGCCCAAAACTTATGCACTTCTATGTATGGATGAGGCGAATCCAGTATTTCCTCGAATCATTGTCTAAATTACAACAAAAAAAAATAAAAAATTCAAACAATCCATAACCCATCAAAAAACACCTTATCACCATAGTTTGAGAAAATGAGACAACAGTCTTCAATAGATTAATAATAGAAAGTCTTGGAAGTCAGCCCTAATATTGTGTATTAGTTATCATTAAACCAAACTAAAAGGAGAAAAAAATTTATAAAAACAAGTTTTCTAAACAACCTTTACCTTGGTTAAGATGGGTTCCCTTGTTATGTATGGTAAACACACGAATAATAAGCTTTCCTTGAAAGAAATGTGCATCAGCCAATGTTGTAATGTTGGCAATGCAAACATAAATGTCTAAACTTCTTCATTCCAAAACTGATTTATTTTCGCAATTAGAAAATATATAAACGTCGTTGCAGGCAGACAATGGTGGTGATCGTTAAGGAAAAAGACCATGAACCAGCTGCGGATTTTCCAAGAGTGAAAATGTATAGTTTGATTAGCGTAAAATGGACAAATCTATATAGGATAATATATCACTGCTTGCATCTTGCAATCCAAAAGTACTTTTAAGAGTGATGAGAGATATTTTCCTTACATGGTGTAATGACGGAGTTATAGTAATTATCGGGATATTTGGTTAATTTTCTTTTGTTTTGCGAGGCTTGGTAATATTTCATCAGGATTCAAAGTTATGGCCGTGGTAGAAAGTTTTATCGAGCAAACGTTTGCCTTTTTAGAAATCTTAGTTTTTGTTCGCATCAGCATCTGGAGATGGAAGCTTTCCAACATCAGTATTTTTCCTTCTAGAAGGTTGTGGAAATCTGATTATCTTTAACTACGACGCAGTTCAGCATGACGTGGGGAGCGGTTTCGATGGGGGTCGTATAGGCTTTCAAAGGGATTCCAACCCACGCCATGCCCTTATTTGGTCATATTTTTGGCACCCAGGGGCGAGGAGCTGGGGTAGGCACGGGGCGACAAATAACATGTGCATACCCCCAAAAACAGAATAGGACCAGCACTCAACGAGAACACATCAAGGTGGCAAATATCCCCCACACCAGCAACTTTGTCCTGCTAAATTATTTCTCCACTGGTGTGGGAGGTCGCTAGGGTGCCAGGAGGGAACTGACTTCCCTCCTGCCTTCGTAATTTCATCTTGCAATGCAAGTTTTAAATGACGTGATTAATAAATAAACCACTGTGGCGCTNCCTTCGTAATTTCATCTTGCAATGCAAGTTTTAAATGACGTGATTAATAAATAAACCACTGTGGCGCTGCTCTGTACTTGTCTGGCGAAACTGACTGTTGGGACTCTGCATACTTGAAGATTGTGTGCGAGCTGCTTCTTTGGAATATTAAAATTAATTACTGTAACTAAACCAAGACTTGACTTTATTTTGTATTTATATGGCACCTTTGGTAAAGTTTCATGTTTCTACCGATTGAGCAAACCCTAGCTGTAATTTCCAGTTGCCAATTCTGACAACTGCGACGTTACAANCTCCACTGGTGTGGGAGGTCGCTAGGGTGCCAGGAGGGAACTGACTTCCCTCCTGCCTTCGTAATTTCATCTTGCGATGCAAGTTTTAAATGACGTGATTAATAAATAAACCACTGTGGCGCTCCTCTGTACTTGTCTGGCGAAACTTACTGTTGGGACTCTGCATACTTGAAGATTGTGTGCGAGCTGCTTCTTTGGAATATTAAAATTAATTACTGTAACTAAACCAAGACTTGACTTTATTTTGTATTTATATGGCACCTTTGGTAACGTTTCATGTTTCTACCGATTGAGCAAACCCTAGCTGTAATTTCCAGTTGCCAATTCTGACAACTGCGACGTTACAANGTTTCATGTTTCTACCGATTGAGCAAACCCTAGCTGTAATTTCCAGTTGCCAATTCTGACAACTGCGACGTTACAACCATGGCTGCCCAGCCGTGGGGCGATTAAACTATTCAATAAAAGCTTCAAATTAAAGCAAATTCAAGTAGAAATAGTTCTCTAAAATGCCACAATAGAGCAAATACGGTTCTTTGAAGATTGCAAAATCAAATGGTCCTTAGAAGGTCGTGTGCATGGTTGGGATTTCCTAAGTGTTAAAAGAAATCTGTAGGGTTGGCAACACTGGGTTGAATGAATGTGTGCCTAGAATACAACAAAACACTTTTCTTTGCACTGTATGTTTGAGAAGCAGAGCCAAAAATGCCAGAGAAAAATATCTATAAAAATTCTACAAGTCAATAAGTTCAGATTGCTTATTGCCGATGACAAATTGCCAAATTATCAGCAGAAAAAAATACTCAAGAAACTTATTTCAAGCACCTTACCTGTACATATCTACACTTTATACAATCAATTTTCTTCTTGTTGCTTCGTTTTTTACTGTAGTGAAATGTATGTTGGAGTGGGATGAGGTTATCAAGCAAAAGATAACCAGTTGATTCACCTTCCAAAACTGGCACTACCAACAGCCTACTTTGAATTTCGTGCTTTTCCTTGTTATTGAAGTCGCTGATATTGGAAAGTTTGGAATCATTTTGATTACAGCCATCAGTTGACAGGAAAAGGGGTATCCTGTAGTGTTGACAAAGACCCAGGTACGAAGTATGCTCAATTTCTCCCATTATCGCAGCAGTTGTACTTGCACTATATGCTATTCAGAGTAAAGTGAGTACTTTACGCGCTAGTTACTTTGTTTCAACAATTAACTAGTAATTAACACTCTGTAGATTTCACCACACTTGAAAGTTAACGTCCAAGGCTAAAATAACATATTTATTGACTATTATTAGAAATGAGAGGGCTTTCCAAAGTGCTCACTTTACCGTGAATATTCCTTGCAATTTGATTATCGGGAAACATTTTCCTAAATAGTGACCTCGCATGATCAGCACACTTCAGTGGTAAATTGTGTTCAACAATGAACAATGTGAAAAAACACTCTGCCTAACACTGTGATCACTGTTCACCACAAAATTTAGCTTCCCGTTTGAACCAACAGACTTTACATTTTCTTTGTTTCGATGTGTTTGAGAATATCTCCTCTTCCACTGTGCAACATTGAAAAACCAGAACGGCACACACTANTTTCTTTGTTTCGATGTGTTTGAGAATATCTCCTCTTCCACTGTGCAACATTGAAAAACCAGAACGGCACACACTACGCGACTCAATAATCTACGGAAACTCGTTACTATAAGACTCGCTGAAACTTGTTTTGTGATGTTTACTAACGTTTTTGCCAGGCATTTTTCACTTTTTAAAAAAGCACATATTATGACATTTTAAGTCTAAACTGCACAGACGTGTCTGCCATTTAACAAACAATGGAAATGGGAATAGTAGAACAAAAAGTACAAACTCGATCGTGATGAAACTAATACACATGTGCAACATATTAGAAAAGGGATACGGAACGAACAAAGGACGCAATGAGCAACAGTGTGATGTTTTGTTTAAAATTGATTTGAATTTTGGTGCCTCGGATTTCCAGCGTAAATAACCAAANTTTCTTTGTTTCGATGTGTTTGAGAATATCTCCTCTTCCACTGTGCAACATTGAAAAACCAGAACGGCACACACTCGCGACTCAATAATCTACGGAAACTCGTTACTATAAGACTCGTTGAAACTTGTTTTGTGATGTTTACTAACGTTTTTGCCAGGCATTTTTCACTTTTTAAAAAAGCACATATTATGACATTTTAAGTCTAAACTGCACAGATGTGTCTGCCATTTAACAAACAATGGAAATGGGAACAGTAGAACAAAAGTACAAACTCGATCGTGATGCAACTACTACGCATGTGCAACATATTAGAAAAGGGATACGGAACGAACAAAGGACGCGATGAGCAACAGTGTGATGTTTTGTTTAAAATTGATTTGAATTTTGGTGCCTCGGATTTCCGGCGTAAATAACCAAANATGAGCAACAGTGTGATGTTTTGTTTAAAATTGATTTGAATTTTGGTGCCTCGGATTTCCGGCGTAAATAACCAAAATACCATACTGTATCATTCATTAAAATTAATTACAACAAAAATCTGGCATCCAAAGATGAATCATGTTTGTGTATTGGTTCAAATCATTCCCTATGTTCATACATCTGCACATGCACTGTAGCAATGGCTTGCATTTGCCTACACACTCGCTGATACGGTTACCGCAAAAACAAATACGTGCATGTTGTCAAGTTACAACAAAACCTTAATTTAATAGTTGAACACATATATTAACTGCATTACTTAAAGCCCCAATATCACAAGTAACATTGTCGCTATTTCTCGGCACAGTATTCCAATTCCTTAAAAATCTCGAGTAAATACCAGTTGGGTGCAAGGGCGAGAGATTGTCCGTAAATTCGTAACCCTCGCATAAATCGTGAGAGTTGACAGGTATACTTCGAAGTAAGATTTTCAATTCCTGCCCAAACATCCTGTCAACTAGGTAAAAATATTTCACTTTAACATAATAAAATTTGCATTACCTTTCAGTACAAGGAAGATTATTTTACCTAGCGACCTCCAAAACGGATTAATTAAATGTCCATACTTGAGCTTTACAGAAAAATATTGATTGTTCATCTGTTCTTGCTGCCTACACAGCGCTCACTCAAAGAAACTTAACGTGCTATGACAATAAATGCGAAAATGAGTTTTTCTGCATATTTGCTTCAAGTTTTCAACTCTTTNAAGAAACTTAACGTGCTATGACAATAAATGCGAAAATGAGTTTTTCTGCATATTTGCTTCAAGTTTTCAACTCTTTCCCCTCAAAACAGTTGTAAAAAGAAAGTGACTTTAAATTAGGTCAATATAGACATCCCACTGTATGTAATTTTGTTTCAATATGTAATAATTCTTTTTAAATGCCGAAGTTGTAAGATTGTAGAAATTTGACTTTAAGTGCATCTATTAGAGTTACGAGGGCCTGTTCATAACTAAAATAACTGCAAACGATTTGTTTATTTCAAACCAATTTTGTGAAGCGCGTCTGTGTCAGTCATGTCATAGCCAGCTGTAAGCCATTTTTGATTGGCTATTTTATAGCAGAGGGCCAATCGTCTGTGAACATGGGCAAAACACGGCTGGGAAACACTGTAGATGAGAGGCGAGAGATAGAACGAAAGGTAAGAAAATGGGAAGGGAAGATGGTTCAATTTTTTTTTAAATGTGATAGTAAATGCTGTAATAAAACTGGACAATACCTAATTTAATGAAATCTACTTAACAGAGAGACCACAAGAAAGAATGACAATCCTCAAGATGCTACAAATTAGACAACTTACAAAGCAACATTTTTATCCCCAGAGAAGATATGGTGTGTCCTTACAGACCTAATTTATTGCAACGTAACAGGCTGTTAACAGACAACGGAATAATGCTCCCCAGTTCACTGTACGGCTTGCTACTGCAACAAGGGATATGAATGTTTTTACTTCTTGTGTACAATCGCACGGCCCTGTGAAATAGTTGTGGTTCATGTCATTTTACATACAAATAATAAAGCATGTAGCCGACCATGGTGTGGAAGGTAGATAAAGTATTTCTCAACCCAAGATGGGCAAACATTCTAAACCACATCCAAAGCAGGTACCTACTTATCGCACCAAATGAATACAATTCACATTGGATTGTGTAAATGTAACGGAACCCTCAGCTTCAATTATTCAACACGTCTGTCGTAGACATGAAGTTAACATGCATAAGCAAGCAAATTACGTTACTATAAAACAGTGATGATGCACAAAGATGAACATCCATTACAAAACACCTGCATTATACAACTAGGCCAGCAGAGGCAGTCAGGCTCGGGCCATGGTGTGAAAACAAACCCTCCTACACCACCTCCCCGCCACCCAGTTAATGCACTGTGGTATTCAACCTTTAAAGGCAGTGCAAATTCTTTCCCTTAACAGTGTTTCTTGAGTTCTAACGCAGATTTCATGAACCAGAAAAAATTCCCACAGCATTAAAAATCCCACACATGTCTTGCCGTTCCTGATCACGAGACAACCAACTCGTAGAGGCTTTGCTCAGACTTATATTTGAACGTCACAAAGCATCCGAGTAGGTAAGGAAGTCATCACAGCAAGCCTCAAACAAGGAGTCGCAATAGCACTTTGATTAACACTTTAAGGCAAACCAAAACTGCTATATTCTCTAAACATCAAAACTAAAGCATATTATTGCCAATGCATGCAGCATTAAAAGATTTAGACTACGAATTTCACCAGATTTTACAATTTTGACATTAACTTTATAGATTAAAGTGGAAGTAGAAAACCTTCCAATGGAGTAATGCAGTTTAAAAAATGCAGAATTAAATACACACACTAGAAAAATTGTCAGAAATGTATCCTTTATACTCCATATTAAAGAAAAAAAAATGAGTATATTTTAAATTAGAATTTAAGCATAACATAGAAACTTACTAAAGCAACCCCTCACATTTTCCAGAAAAATAAGTCATAATGACAGGTCAGTTGCTATAGATATATTGAGGAATTTTGGACATTAATATTGATGGGTTAATTAATTTGTCTGCTAACTTCATGGTTTTGTTTTATTTTATGAATGCAAATACTGCAAACTATCAATGCAATACAAGAGTGAGCCAACAGCTTACTTGTATTACCATTAAATAGAATACACAGCGAATGCCAACTGACCGTCTTGCAGACATTTTACATGCTGACTGGGCCTGAAACTGACAGTTGAGCTCGACTTATTTATGGATTTGAGCGCTTGGTGCCTGGCGCAAAACTACAAAGTGCCAGACACAACGCGAGCAATGGTAAAATCACGCATTAAACATAACTTGCCCATGTTTTGAAATGGTAATTTGAATAAGAATTTACGCTATAGTAACATAAAACTGTAGCTATAAGTGCCCATATTTGTACGTTTTTAGAAGTCTGAATATTTCACTGTGCGTAAAAACATTAATAAGTAAAAATGTGTAGCATTTTGAGATGCAAAAAACATCTCACAGTTGTTACAATAACATTGCAGTTAAAAATGTACTGTTCTAAACTCCCCTTCTCCGAAACACGAATAGCAGTTCAAAAAAGCTAGATATCAGTAATATGAAATTAGATTCAGAAAGCAGTAAACCTAAGTAAAACAAATAATACAGATGTCCACCTAAAATTTTTTTTAAAGGTCCTGTTTTATCAATGAAGGAACCACCAACCCTCTTAATGAATTTCTGATTACGCCAATAGGCAGAGTTAATAGATACTGCCGAGTGCTGGTGGCCTGCAGGACTTGGAGCAGTATTTATTTGAAGAAATTAACTTAAAAGTATTGTCTGTCTCATAAGTTGGCGAGATTTTGACAGTCAATGAGTGAGTGAGTGGCAACTTGACGTATACGAAACATATTTACAACATCCTGCACCAGCCGACGCGCGAACAAACAAAAGTTAATATTACATTGGCTATTCCGAGTGCACCGCCGACGCACACCAGAACAAAACACATTACCTTTGTTACACATATCTACAAACATGGAAAGATAAGCACGCTTGCACATACATGTGCACAGAGTAGAACCTTGATTATCCGTAATGGTGCAGGGGAAGAGCGAGTCAGATAATCGAAAATCGTGGCTAAGCGAGTAATTCTTACCTCTCATGGTTGTTAGCTGGCAGGCAGCTGATGATGCAGTGTTTTACCATTTTCAAAAGAGAATAACTTTCTTTCCTCATTCAATAATATTTTAAAAAGTATGCATGTTCCGGTTAAAATTATTCCATAATAAAGGTGAAAGTTACCATAAAAACAGAGCGCAAATTGGCTTAAAATTCACTGCCAGACAATACAGTTTGCAGTTTCTTATTAAAAAAAATACGGCATTTTGTTCTCGCAAAACCGTACTTTAATAGACAGATGTGTTTCAGTTAAAATTCCTTGGAAGTGCAGATATGAACACTGATATAACCGTCAAAATTAGCATAAAAAAAGCAAGGTCTTGAATCTGCGTAAGACTATGTTGACATGGACTGTATAGTTGGAGGCATTTTTATTTCACAGAAAGGCCGTCTTGATTGTCTGTAATTTGAAAAGGAAACTACGTCGAAAGTAGGTAATGATCAACTATCACTGTGTCAACAACAGTCTCCTGACGCTGTGCTCTTTATTCCATGGCAGTCTCCTCACTTTTGCTTGTTCTCCCTCCTCGCTCGCTGCTTCCCCTCTTCCAACTGGCAGTGTGCAGCAATCAATACTACTTCGCTTGCAAATGGAGAACAGTCAACCATGAGCTAGAGGGGAAGTGAAGAGGCGTACCGAAAAGGGGAAGAGAGGGATGAGAAACATCCTCTCCTCCAGGAGAACAGAGAAGTCCGTCGACCTACTTTTGACCATTTTACGCTGGCGCCGATGTTTCCAAACAAAGAAAGGAATTTATAACAGCTGTCACAAAAAGGTTACAAGATTAGAAAATTGTGGTTAATCTGCATATTGAAGTGTTGGGTCATGGATAAGCAGGGTTCTACTGTGTGTATACATATATTTACACACAACACAGTTCATGATGGTACAACTGCTGAAGAAAATCTTTGTAATGTGTTTCTGTAAGCACAAAAACTAGTTGCTCTGCATGGTGAAAAGTTTAAAACTTGATTTCTCGCTTTGCTGATTACGTCAAGCTGTGAATTTGCTAATGGCCAGGTGGCTGACTACAAGTGTACCAAACAGTTACATAGGAAAAAAATTTAATATGACAAAAAAATCAACTAGCCACTTCCACCAGATAAGCCTCGAACACGGGACGTCCAACATGAAAGAGCTAAGCGCGATGTTTGAAGGCGTATAGCAAAGCTGGTGACTTAGCCCCTGGTTGCTACCACCACCTATGAGTAACCTGCAATAGGTTTTGTTCATCTGAAATTTAGTTTCTATTTTATATTCACGTAAACACGAGACTTTTACTACATCACGAGAGTGCAAAGTTCGATGTTTGATGGCATATCGCAAAACCCCTGGTAACTTAGTCCATGAACGAGCATATCTTTATATTGCACCACGTATTTGAAAGGAACACGAGACATCCAACCTGACGACACATTGGCAGTTTTTGCACGTAGTGCACACCACTCATCCTCTCGGGTGCAGCGCGACTCATGATCCCCTCGTGTGCAGCAGACTGACGTGTATGGGTTTTGCACGGAGCAGAGCACTCAACCACCAGTCAGGTGCAAGTCCTAGTTCTTTTCTTATCCCTATGTTGGTAATACATGTTCAAAGCTGGGATTCACTTTTAAATAGTTGCTACTGTGAAATGACAAATCCTACTCACCAAGAATGAGGATATGGATGTTATTTCAATAAATAACAAGCACAGCCTGTAAAAACTTTGCCTACATTAATGAAATGGACTATACACAGTTGGCAGCCATGCTGTATGTGTTTGTCTTCGTCAATGTGACATAAAATGGTCTTGACGAACACTGACTGTCCTATTGATTAGAAAATATTGTCTTGCTTACCACACAACTGTCAAAAAGCTGCCTTAGTTTAGACAACAATATGCAGCAGTGTCGGACACCTCAATTTAAAACATAACTAATGCAGCACAGATATTTATGCAACCCGAGAGAGAGAAAAAAAGTAAAATTTTAGCAGGCCGTATCCATAAAAAAGTAAGACCA
The DNA here is from genome assembly GCA_002778355.1 of Clitarchus hookeri. Classification (NCBI taxonomy): domain Eukaryota; kingdom Metazoa; phylum Arthropoda; class Insecta; order Phasmatodea; family Phasmatidae; genus Clitarchus; species Clitarchus hookeri. Next base: position 186,613 of record NQII01001368.1, read on the forward strand.
GAATTTTTCTGTAAAAATTACAGAACAGGGTAATTATTAAGTTTAGGAACTTTTCCGTACATAATTTTAAAAAAAAAAACTCCAAAAAGTGGTATATTTTTACTCTACTAATCACGTAGAACACTAATATACTAGGGGTGTTGCTTTAAAATAAGTACAACATATTTTTAAAAATTGAACAAATTTGCGAGATAACTGTTTTTGGCAGTTTGTTTACGTTTGTGAACGAAACGTCCTAGACCAACAAAAGTTGCATTAACAGGTTCTGCACAGCTTGCCTTGTTCATATTCAAGACGGCGTAATGTTAAAATAAGTAGAACATATTTAAATAAATCACGAAATTTGTGTTTCCATCTATTAACGTCTGCCGCCATTATGGTTCATTTCATATAAGAAGGCCACATTCTGACAGTCAGTGAGTGGCAACGTAACATATTCAAAACAAACAACGTGCCATTTACAAAATCCTGTATCAGCTGATGCACGAACGAACAGAAATTAATATTACGTTGGCTATTCTGAGAGCAGTGTCGGCACACATCAGACAAGCAGAAAATAAGCAGATAAGAAAGAGTTTGTAGATTAATTAATACATTTTATTTTAAGTGGTGATAAAACAGCAGTTTTTAGTTTTAGAAACAAAACTTCGTGATAAAATAGTAATGCATAGGTGTTCAAAATGAGATGCACGATAAACGATCCGTATCCAAATTTAAGGAAAAAATCGAAACCTTTTTCAAGTTTCCAGACTCTCCAACCATGAGCTGCCCGCGGACAGGAGCACCATCGGTTACAACACGCCCATCCACGCTATCTGTTATCCATATCAGATGTAAACAGTGGTGCTACTTTCACAGAGCTGTCAGAATCTGACCTCCTTAAATGGTACAGAATATAATAATGGCCGCGCATTGCATATTAACGCAATCTAGCGGGCGCATAAATCATCACGGATCATACGTTAGTATGCCTACAGGTACTGGTCGTGGGGAGTTAGGTGGTGCTCCGTTCGTGATTTAAAATGAAGAAAGCAAGCAAGACTACGTTTCTGCGTTATATTAGCCTATTAACGAGTGCTTCCGTGTATATATTCGGCTGTAAACGAGTGTACCAGTGCGTTATATGCGCGTATGTGGCGCTTTGTGGGAGATTGTGATTTCATCGAGTGATCCGAGATAGAATGGGCCGTTGACAGAGTATGTACCACCCGCCTACATTGGTTGAGTGCATTGATAGCATTTTGGTGTGTTTTACGCTTCTTTAAATCCCTAAAATCCTAAATTCGTATTTTAATGTAAAACCCACAAATCCTAACAGGTAGCTTAACTTGCAAATGTAGTTATATTACATAATTCAAACAAGGTTTTTCAGGACGTTTTTACCCCACAATTTTAACATTCTCTCTCTACTAACCTAGGATTATTGGTAGGTAATGCAGAANAACATTCTCTCTCTACTAACCTAGGATTATTGGTAGGTAATGCAGAACACGACTATAGTAGCGTTATTAATGTAAGACTAATTGTATAATGTGTGCCCACCTAACCTAACAGAACCTAACCCCACGATGGGTGAATCACTATTTTACATTTNGACTAATTGTATAATGTGTGCCCACCTAACCTAACAGAACCTAACCCCACGATGGGTGAATCACTATTTTACATTTTAAAACTAATCTAGGATTGTAGCAATTTTAACTAACCTAGGAATTTAGTTATTTATAATAACGTAGGATTATAGGCTTCCCATCTCGTCTGTGATTGTAGGGTGTTGATTGGAGATATAATTAACATTGTATAATCTTATATTACTTTACAACCTTACAATCCTAGGTTAGTTTACAACCCTACAATCCTAGGTTAGTTTAAAAACGTAAAATAGTGATTCACTCATCGTGGAGTTAGGTTGTTAGGTTAGGTGGACACATATTAAGAAATTAGTCTGACGTTAATGCCCCTAGTATATTCATGTTCTGCATCATTAGTAGAGTGGAAATATACCATTTTCCAGAATTTTTTTTTTTGTGTTTTTCAGAAAAGCCCTTAAACTTAATAATTACAGTTTTGACAAAAAAAGAAAAACAGTGAATAATACATTTTTTTATCTTTAAATGATGAAACCTTAGTGTTAGCAGCAGGCCGACCTAACTCGAACTTCCTCTTCTTGCGGAGCGGCTTCCGCTTGCCTCCAGTTGCCCGCCGTTTATGCCAGTGATCCCGTGATATACCTGCCACACACCAAACACATTTCAACTTCTTGCAACAGCTAGATCCAGAGGCTAGCCTTCAACCTCTCAGCACTCCTCAGAGTTATTCTGTTCAATCACAGCTACTCATAATGATAACGCAACATTCCTCATCATGTAAACTGGCCCAGTTGCAAATAATCCCTCAACACTTAAGGGTATTGGATACCAAAAAAAATAATTATTTTACATTTGCACCAAACATTGTTCAAATTGTACACATTCAATGTTATATTTTCCTTGAATAAAAATGTTTTTTACGCTTCATATTTTTTTTATAATTTGATATAAAACTCAAAATTTTTCTGTTTTACTGCAGCCATAATAAATACTAATAAGTCGTAAAAATTAAAAAATTTACAACATAACCTAATGCCATGGGCTACCAGTTGACATCCACAGTGTTAATTTAAGAGCGAGAGGGACATCTTCAATCAGCTGATACAAAATATTCTATAGGAAATCTGCATAAGCTGCACCATTCAATTGTCCTTCAAAAAAATATGGTCCTATGCCATGATGTCCGAGAAGGCCACACCGTGGATTACATTTGCCTGCGCACTCACTGATACAGTTATCAGCAGAAACAAATACGTGCATGTTGTTAAGTTGCAACAAAGCCTTAATTTAATAGTCGTTTGGACATATACAGTATATTAACTACATTACTTAAGGCCCCAATATCACAAGTAACCTTGTTGCTATTTCTCGGCACAGTAAAACATACAAAAACAAAAGTTTGCTAATTCCTTCAAAACCTTGAGTAAATACCAGTTGAGCGTGAGATTGTCCGTAAATGTGACTCGCATAAATTGGGTTGTTTCCGAGAAAAAAAAAGTGATATTGATGCTGTGAATCATGCTATTGGTAGTAATTTATGTGTGTTCAAAATGAAACTGACATTTAAATGGTCCGCATTAAAATGAAATGCAACTTCAAACACTAGAAATTCTTTTTCTCGTACCCCCACTCTCTACACCTTCAATACATGCATGATATTAATTGCAAAAGCATACAAAAATATCGCAGGGTATCGTTGAATTATTTCTTCAAATAATTTGACGTAATATATTTCAAACTCTTGTTTTCAGCCTGTAATACAAGAAAAGTGAACTATCACAAAGACGGAATCAATAGGCAGGTCAAAGTGCTGCTACCTGTTGAGGTAGTTCACAACAAGCCCTACCACGCAATCTGTTACAACACACCCTTCTACGCTATCTGTTAGCCAGATCCCGAACTACAACCAGCAAAAAACAAAATATAGTTTTCTTGTTCAAAATAACAAATTTAAGAACAGATACCAATGGTTATATTTGTCCGCGAGCTCTGTATAAATCTTTAAGTATCCCGTATACAGCGATTTCGATTTCTAGTAATTTCTATTGGGCCGGTAATCTTTTTTGTACGCTAACGTCCATTACGTGCAAATTTCTCCCTCAAACCCAAATTTTTGTTGTTTTCGTGCAGTTACTATTCTGTATTAATAAAACTAAGAAAATGGAATGTGCATGAGTAGTTTTGAAGACTTCTGACGTTATTCCACTCCCCATATGGTAATTATTAAGTTTAGGAGCTTTACTGAAAAAAAANAAATATACCACTTTCTGGAGTTTTTTTTCTTATTTTCAGAAAAGCCCCTAAAGTAAAAAATTACCCTAGGTTAGTTTAAAAATGTAAAATAATGATTCACCCATTGTGGGGTTAGGTTCGGTGGACACATATTAAGAAATTAGTCGTGCATTAATGGCCCTTGTATATTCGTGTTCTAAGTCATTATTAGAGTGGAAATATACCATTTTCCATGATTTTTTTTTTTACAGAAAAACCCCTACATTTAATAATTACAGAAAAAAATTATGAATATCAAGAAAATCAATACAAATGTTTACTTGGTTTTCGTAAAATAACATATCAGAATGTAGTTCAGACTATTCTTTAAGAACCTGTCTTTGAATCTATCTGAAATCTCTCATAGTAGCTGAGATATGAAAGAAAAGGTAAACCCTTGCAGCCTAGTTTTTTGGCTACACCTGCTCTTCTCTGACCCAATCCTATGGTATAAACTATTTACATACAAATTTAATGAAAGTTTTTTGTCGTCTGAAAGTAGAAAAAACATGAACTTTTGCACATCATTTGATTTCTATAACTTGTACACTTTTTAACGATTTTACTTAATTTCATTGTGTAAATAATAACGTAATCAAAAAATATTAGTAAGGCTAACACATACATGAATGGGATATTCTAAACATACCGTAATTTGCAGTCTATAATTAAAATACAATTAGATAGACATCCGTATCCGATGTGGAGGCCAGATTTTGAAAGTTAGAAGNTTTGCAGTCTATAATTAAAATACAATTAGATAGACATCCGTATCCGATGTGGAGGCCAGATTTTGAAAGTTAGAAGTAGTGCCGATATAGTGGTTTTGCTAAAAAATAACCTTCATTCCTCCTTGTGTGTTACGACACATAAAGCAATANAAGTAGTGCCGATATAGTGGTTTTGCTAAAAAATAACCTTCATTCCTCCTTGTGTGTTACGACACATAAAGCAATACTGTTTATATTAGCTGTTGGTTACATTTTCCTAAAAAAAATTATTCCTTACGTTAGTGATATAAGGTTTTACCGTTTTCAAGAACAAAGATTTCTCTGGTTGGTGAATTCAAAAAGCAAATAAGGTAGATTTATGTTTATTCATGATCACTTTCATTTTGTTCATTTCCTTTTTTTTCTTTCATAAATGGTTTTGCTCATTAAAATATAACTACTTATTAAAATTGTTGCGTGTTGTTTTTATTCATTTACTAGCTGTGCCCGCGGCTCCACTCGCATGGACTACAAAATTATTGTTCCTAAATAAACTTGAATTTTACTTAAGTGTTAATTTTCAATACTCTATACATGTTATAAAACTCAACGTCTCTGTNTCCTAAATAAACTTGAATTTTACTTAAGTGTTAATTTTCAATACTCTATACATGTTATAAAACTCAACGTCTCTGAATTAAATGGTAAAAACACTATTAGTATTTCTCAAGATATATGCTACGGTAAAGTTTTTTTAAGGTTTTTTTATTCCACACAATTATTTACTACATTGCATTGTTCCATATTTAATGGTTTAGACAGNAAGTTTTTTTAAGGTTTTTTTATTCCACACAATTATTTACTACATTGCATTGTTCCATATTTAATGGTTTAGACAGCATATTGCAAGAGAACACGCTGGCGGCAAACTTTTTTCGGACTTGATTAGCTATTATAGTTTGTAAATTTTTTGAGATTTTTTCTGACAATAGAAATATCACCTTTTTTTAAGGCCTCCAACTATTTCTGTGCAAGAAATTACGTCCATCTGTTGCTCGGTTGCATTGTTCCGTTTCTGTACTGTTTCATATTCCAATAAGAATTTCCTTGAGGGAATGAGATATTTTCTCGGGATAAAAAGTAGCCTATGTCACTTCGAGGCCCTCAATCTATCTCTTAACTAAACATCACGTCGATCCGTTGCAACGTGAACGGGCAAACAAAACAAACTTTCGCATTTATAATCTTAGTTAGGATAAGTTCAGAAAATAATTATCTCTTGATAAGAACATAAGACTTTGGAAATAATATTCTTCCAAATTGGAGTCTTCAGCGTTGATAAAATATAACCTCTAAACATCTGGTGTTTTGAGACACTTTCTTGTCCACGCACATTTACATGAACTTTGAGGCGCTAAACCTCTCCTGAGCTTACAATAAGAGGTCACGACAAAATTTAACAGAAGAAACCGCCGGACAATTATTAGCCTTCCATTTTAAAATCGCATGTTTCTTACTGTGCGTAGTTTAAATAATACAATTTGAGATGTTTGCATATTGTGTTTAAACTTATGTACCATAAACCCTGTAGCTTACCGAATACAAAGGGTTAAAAGGGAATAATAAAATAAACATAATTGGAAGTCCCCCAAGCCACACGTTTCGAGATAACCCAATATTAGAAACAGCCTTGGATCACGAATTAAAAAAAAAAAATGCAAGTAATTTACAAACTGCTTACTATTTAGAAAACGTTTCAATGGACACTGGGACAAACATATCCATAAAATAAAACAACGTAAAATGAAAACACACAACCCCAAAAATCACACGTGTATGCCGCACGTCAAATTAAATATTCCTTAAAAATAAAATGTTAATACCTTAGGAAACACGCAACGCAAACACAACAAACACACGTAATTAAAAAATTAAACAATATAAACTAATCAAAAACCCTTTCGCTAATAATAACAATCCGATTACAAAAGATTCATAAATCGTAGCTCCATTACAACACTCACCCATTATTCTACGACGGTAAAGAAAAGCGGAACTGGAAACCGAGATAAACTCACACTTCACCAAAGAGACAAAACTTTCAAAAGATGGGACCTCTGCACTGTGTTCGCGTAGACGGTACCTTTTACAACTTCGACACCCTACCAATAATTTTGCGTACTAGTTACTGGGAGTAATATTTGGGTAACTACGATCTTTGAAACGATACCGGCAGTTATTAGAATATCAGCGCTACACTCTCCGCACTGACAACCGTAGTTTGGTATGGTCACAAAAGACACACAAATCAAGAAGCAAGCTGACACACTGGTCATGCTTACGCAAGTCTATGATTTTGTGGTAGAGCATATACAGTCCGTAGGAAACGAGTTAGCAGATGCGCTCTCGCGCTCCCCAGGGTCATATATGTACGAGAACGAACTGAACGAGTGGGAAGCAATGTTGCAACATGTCAATCACCCACAATTCAGTACCGAAAGTCCACCACCGTGCTTCAATCAAACTAACATAAATACGAATCAAGATGCCATAATCAATGTGCAACAGCTGGACGCACATGTCGTGCAGGCTAACAAGAAGCTTTATACATGGCACGACAGTAACACGAGCGTGCACAACATATTCAGAATGTGATGTTGTGACGTGTATTTGACTATATACAGCTTGATAGGCATTGCTTGTTGACTACTGCTCAGCCTTGGTTGTTTTTTTACAGATTGCAACATTGATTCCCATTAATTAATACATTACCTAGTGTAACATAATGTTGTCACCTGTTTTTACCTGTATATTGCTTGATAGACCTTGCTTTATTTGAGCTGCAACACCTTAGTTGTTTTTTTTCTAAAGTTTGTGACATTGGTTACCAAAATTACTATGTTACATAGTGTAATGTTTAAAATTTTACTAGGTGTTTTAAAGTGTAATATTTGTACATATATGTTTGTTCTACTGTTCTANTTTTTTTTTTTTTTTTTTTTTTTTTTTTTTTTTATGTTTTGCAAGATGACCGGTGGGTGGTGCTGAGTTCATGAGTTCATTCGGTGCGCCGTTTAAGGACATTTCTGTAGAAATTTGCAGACTCACTTTAGACTGAGAAGGGTGTTCCTGTTCAACCACGCTCAGAGGTGGACTTGTTCTGCGGGTCATCGGTCGAATGGGTACTGCCTCATCAGCATTGATGGCCAACATGTAGTCGTACTCTTGCTTACATGTTTCCACTAAGCTGGTTTCTCGTCCAGAACTTACCTTTTTGTAAGTCGTGGTGCGACTGAAACGAAGAGCGCAGCATGTCCTGGGCTGACGACTCCAATTTCCGAAGACACCGAGTGAGGTTGCTGTTCTTTGCACCGCCTTTGTGAGGACATTAACCACAACCTGGGGAAAAAGATTTAAATTGGTTGCATGAAACTATTGATTAAAGGTACTGTCCATCTTCAATTTAATTTTACACCATGTGCGGCATTGTCGTTACGAGTTGGTGTTGCAAGTTAGATTTTACTTGACAGCTGTTTAAGTTTTGGCAAATGTTGCATATGTGCAGAATGGCACGAATATTGTGTTTGTAGATGTAATTAGCAATGTGTCTAAGTAATCATAATTTTGTCAGTAAAGCGGCTACAAACGAGAGTATGACGTGGTCAAGCAATGGCTCGGAGAAATACTCGTCGCTAGTTGGGAAAGCCAAGTTGACGCGTGGTGATACCAGAGCTGGTGATGTTGGAAATATGTGCCCGGTGCCACAGTTCTGCGGTGAGCTGATGAAATGAGTGTCGTTTCGGTCGTCAGCCTAGGGGACTCTGGTTGACACTCCGTCACTTATAATGGCGAGGCTGTAGGCCGCCTCACACGCCTTAATTAAATTACAAATGAAACACTTACGATGCTTGTGGAGTTATTTAATTCTTGCGCTTCCTCAATGAACACACACAACTTTAGTACAAAACGTGGCTTAAACGGCCAGGAAACGGCAAACACATGGCTTTATAATGTGAAACGCGATTGCGTTAAAACTCACAGATGACTGTAACGTTGCTCTCCCCTCAGCACTATAACAAATAAAATTAATGATCCGGTTCATGAAGTTAAGTCTATTGCAGTGAATATGAGTTCGGCCTAAGATGTCGGCACCGAGGGCCTTTGCGGAGCGAGAGACTTACACTTTTTTATGCGTTCAAGTGCTGAAGAGAACTGGGAGGAAGCATGGGCCGGCTTCCGCTACCTGAGCGCAGCAGACGCCAAACGGCTAAACGATGAAGCACAATATACACTAAAAAATGATTATGAGATGGAAGTGACATGAATTAAATTAACCTAAGACAACATAATTTTTCCATATAAAAATACACAATAAAAATGATTATATTAATCCTAAACATTTCCATTGTACCAGCCACAGTATTGCCCAGTGTACGATGTCAAATGTACCTGGCTGTGGCTGTGTCGACTATCTTTCATGATGACAATTATGATATTAATTATATACACTGATACCATTGATAACACTGAATAGATACCCTGAAGCAATTATGAACACTGTTGCAATTAATAACAGTGATGAAATTAGATACCCTGATTGAACACACTGAGGGTATTATGAACACTGTTGCAATTGTGAACACTGATGCAATTAATAACACTGATGCAATTAGATACCCTGATTGAAGACACTGATGCTATTATGAACACTATCACTCGTGCCCACAAACCTGTCAGTGTGGTGTCTGGTGTAGTGAACACGACTGCAGCAGTCGGAGTGGGCACAAAGGAGCTCGTGAAGGTCATGTCAAGTATAATGTACACAATTATTGTTATTGTGATTTGGTATATACATTTTTCTTTAAAAATCATGGTTCTTACATGTGGTATTATGTCTCAAATTTAACAGCATTCAAAAGAATAAAAAATAAGCGATTTTCATATTACTGTTAATAAAAGGGTCTGCATTTGTAACGAATTTGTTGTCAGTGTGTTTTGGGTGAAACCCAGCATTGACCTTCTGGGGTGACTTGAGAGTTACAATCTGTGCTTCACTCTGCTCTTTTGAGACACATGCTGTTGTATTTGATTGTATGTTATAGTATCGCCATTACATCGTAGCTTTACAAATTGGACAAGTCGAGCCTGTGTGCAAACTTGGCAGCGGCAGATGTGGAAGTTCAGGAGATCGAAAATATTGATCAGCTGCGCAAAATATGTCAGCAATTCTAAAAAAAGGGCGAGTTTAATGTACAGGTGGATGACAATACATCAGGTTAGTCGAGGCAACCCACAACATACGATTTTTCGAGTGTGACCACCAATTCTTCCTTGAGTATTGTAAATAATTTACAAGATTATGAACCACATNAACATACGATTTTTCGAGTGTGACCACCAATTCTTCCTTGAGTATTGTAAATAATTTACAAGATTATGAACCACAGCACATGTTAAAGCTTTGTTTTGAAGTAGATAAGTTACAAGCTACGGAGGTATTTAATACAGACCAAAATTTAATGCAAGGGGTTTTTTTTAAAATGTTCGGATTTAGTAGCGAAAATGTTGCTCGATGGAATTACAAATGGGGAATAATGGTGTGCAATTAAAGGCAAATTGGGGGAGGAATATTGTCCCAGAAGGGTGAAAGAGGGCCTATTGAAACATAACATACAATTTTCAAAGGAGAAACAAGCGCAGCCTTGAATTTAATTGGCTGTTCAGGTTTTATCGGGTGCTCTAAATATTAAANATTTTCAAAGGAGAAACAAGCGCAGCCTTGAATTTAATTGGCTGTTCAGGTTTTATCGGGTGCTCTAAATATTAAACTGACTGAAAAACAGTTAATTAATATTTCTTTCATTGATCTCCTTTAGACCGACAAGAGCACGGGACAAAAAATACCAAAAACATTTATTGAACTGCGTAAGTGGGTTGTACAATTAGATAATGTTACGTATGTTACTGATATGTAAATACAGAATTTGTAGGTAGATAACAGTGCTAGCCAGGAAACTGAACAACTGACCAGAGTTTGTGATGGAAATAAATTGGAATTGTTCTCGTGGTTTCGTTGTGGTGCCAAGGGACATATCGCTAACAAATGTACGAAAATTAAACATAGTTTGACTTATTTTAGATGTGGCAGACGGGACACAATAAAAAATTTTGTAATCAGGGAAAGGTAGAAAAGGGAATTCAAGAAAATTCTCAGGGTATTGTGGCAATTGGTCGCAATAAAGGCAACATGAATAAGTTGGTTATTGATGTTGCGATACGAAAATAAGATTATATCTGCCATACTGATCACAGGTGCAAAAGGATATTTCTTTAGGCAATAAACTTGCAAACTCACCAGTTAAGGACTTTTCGGGACTGAAAAATCAGTTTAAAATGGGGGAAGGATTCAATTGATTTGTGGCAAATGGAATAAGATGTTATATAAGTTTGTCATTACGATTTCACTTTAAAGATGATCGATATTATAAATGCAGTGGTAGATTTTCAAAAGAAAATTTTGAAATTTAATTTTGACCTACAGGATCTGCAAATAAAATAGAAAGTGTAAAAAGTCACAAAGTTTCGTGTACTGGTAACGCCAATAAAGGGTAAATGCTTGATGGGGTACAAAAAGAAAATTACGCTAGGTGTTAGGTGAGTTTTCCGATGTCATTACTAAAAAATTGGGGTGATGTAGAACTATGCCTTATGAGATTCCGGTTCATGATAAAGAGCCTGTTCGCTTCAAACCGTATCAGTGGGCTCCCCCCAAAAATGCAGGTGTTTAGGAAGATTATTTCTGATTTGAGGAAGAAGAAAATTATTGAACCTCCAGATTCTTTGGCGTGAAGTCGGGATTGCAGAATGGTAGTGACATCATCTCTGCACCGTTCTTCATGCAGAGTTCTGGCTGGAAACACTCACCAGAGACGTCTTGTAGATTTCTTACCAGCTGCTCTGCTGTTGTGGGTCGAAGCCGAGTTACCCAGGTGGTTAGGCTGTTCTCCCGAACCTGTGTGTCTCAATTGAAGGGTTATTTATTGAGGTCCGANAGTCGTAGCCGAGTTACCCAGGTGGTTAGGCTGTTCTCCCGAACCTGTGTGTCTCAATTGAGGGGTTATTTATTGAGGTCCGATAGGTTGCTAGCCGTGGGCAGTCGCAGTTGGCCCAGTACCATCACGAGTGTACATTATTAGGTGGACAGTTATGCTAGCTAGTACTATGTTAGCTAAATGCGAAGTGGTGATTGTTCCGTATTGCGTACACTTATGGTAAAACCATAAGAAACCCGTGAGTGCAGTATCGAGTATCCATTCAAATTATTTACTTTACAAGTCAGTGTACTATTGCGTATCCGGTCGAATTCCGTTTAATGTATCCAAGTTCAAGTCAATTGTTCCGTTTAGCGTATCCAAGTGTGGTTTTACTTAAAACCTAAAAGTTTTCAATTAGGAAAATGTATAATGGTGTATGAGGGTTGTAAAATCACCATGTTGAACGCTCGGAAATTGATTTATTTCTCACCGGACGTAAACACATTCCTCGTCGAGCATGACATCCTTAAACCGTCAATACAGTGTAGACGATGCAGAAAAGGCGAAGCCAAGATCGTGGACAATCGAGGTTTGTTTTACTGGTGTCGACAGCGCATGGAGAATGGCACAAAGTGTTATTTTAAAGTGTTGGCAAGACAGGGCAGTTTCGTGGGAGATTCAAATTTGTCGCCAGGCAAGATCATCGAGTTGTGTTTATTGTGGTCCCTGATCATGTATCCCTGACAGCAGATTATAGTAAACGAACTTCAAAGCTCGGGCAAGACAGTCGTCGCCTGGTCGAATTTATGCAGCCAAGTGTGCATAGACTGAGTGTTAACTTACAGGAAACGAATTGGCGGGCCTGGCAAAATAGTCGAGATAGACGAATCAAAGTTGGGTAAGCGTAAAAACCGCAAGGGACTAAAAGTTCACGGCAGGTGGGTTTTCGGCGGTGTGGAGAGAGGTGATCCTACTAATTTCTTCCTGGTGCCGGTGGAAAAGAGGAACGCCGCGACTTTAGTAAAATGTATTAGTGAATGGATCGTGCCGGGCACGACGATAATTTCATACTGTTGGCGAGGTTACAGTAACTTGGACATGCACGGCTATCGTCACCTGCCAGTAAATCACTGGAAGGAATTTGTGTGCAGTGAAAAAAGTGGAATAGCTAACACCCGAAACAAACTAAAGTTGAGGCAAGGCGAAGCTTTAAGAGTACACACGCAAAACATCGAACGGAGTTGGTGTTCGGTGAGGTATAGCATTCCGTGTTTTGGCAGACGGGNCAACAGTGATGAAGGCAGTTCTCTTATCGAAAGGTAAATTATTTGCATTTGTACAAAAACTAAATAAACTGATAAATGAAAAGTATATATGTATATATATATTTTCATTTTCAGATACATGCAAGGATGAGTGAAACAAAGCATTAAAAGGAAAATTACTTGCTATTTACATTAGTTTAAATTTAGGTGACTTATTTAAAATTAAAGTGCTAAGGGCTAGCTGTTTGTGGTGTATGCTTAAAATGTATACAAGTACAGAAGTTGGTTTTCCCAGCAAAAAAATTTAAAGTGTGAAATACTTGGTGTTTAGGGTGTAGGTTCAAAATGACTTGTTATTTTTTTAGTCAGGCTCATTTAAAATGAAAATTACTTATTTTTTTTAGTTAGTTTAAAGTGTAAACAACTTTTTTGTACTTGACTAGAAATTTCACAACTGGTTTGGATTTAAAGTAATTGGCTTGTTTGTGTGTGATGTATGTTAAAAATAACAATGAGTAGTTATTTGCATCAGTTTAAATATTGAATGTATGTTTATTAAATTGCGCAATACATTGGTATCACAAGGGAGGCCCAATTCATACCCCCACGCCCCTTAGTCTATGTCTATTATTTTAAACTTTTTAGTACTTGTTTAGGAATCTCACAACTGGTTGTACCAGTAAAAATGAAAGTATGATTGGCTGTTTGTAGTGCCTGTTGAAGATTAAAATGTTACTTGCTTGTTATTTACATAAGTTTAAAGTGAAAATGAGTTTTTCTAGTAAAAATATTAAAGTGTGAATTACTTGCTATTTGATATATATTTAACTTTTTGTACCTAACTAGGAATCTCAGAACTGGTTTAGTTTAGAGAATTAACATCAGAACAAACAGTAGTTGGTTTTACCAGTAAAAAATTAAAGTGCAAAAGGTAACTTAGCATTTGTACAAAAAAATAAACAGATAAACGAAAAGTATAT
>NQII01001368.1:200625-267444 GCA_002778355.1 Clitarchus hookeri
TTTTATGTACAGATGTTTTTTTCCGCCTGGGTTATGTGACATGATCGGCTGCTACAAACACTCACTTTGGCTTTCTGGTGATAAACTCGCTTGAACTCATAATTTTTTACATTGGGTAGTATGTCACGTACGACCCATCATCCCGATTCTCTTCCAAACGGCGGGATGTAGGCGTTGGGGCAGGGGGAAGGAGAGACGAGGGCGAAGAAGATTCTACAACTGTGGGTAATGGAGATCCTGTAGTTTTGGTTGCCATCTCCACAGCTACCCTACATTTATATGGGTGCCTCTCCATTCTCGATTGTAAAATCATATGCGATCGCTTAAGAGGGCACTGTACGAAGAGGTTTTGTGGGTCCTCGTACATATTTGACCTGAAATGCAAAACCATCGTGAACCACTATACTAGTCAATCGTAGCTATAAAATAACCTCACTTAAAATAAAGAAAAGGTGTATACGTTACCTATGTTGGTAAGAGTTCCTTCTGTTGATCGACTGATGATCCATTGATAGTTTTCTGTTTATGAGGTCAGATTCCAATATATATATATATATATCCCCCCTTTATCAACAAGGCAACCAAAGCTATTTTTTTTCTAGTTTTGTAATCCATTTGTTAAATAAAAAAAAGGAAGGGGTTAAGCTTATGGAGGCCTTGGAAGAGCCTTACACAACACTCACATGTGCAGAAACTTGGTATATTATTTTTAAGCCTGTGAAGCCTGTGTCGTTAACTGTCGACATCATCGACATATTTAAATCGCGACTACAAAGGCGTGGATTGCATAACATTAATCAAAAAACGAACAAAACGAAAGATCCTTGCACAACACTGGCGAGTATGATCATCAGTTTAAAGTTGGGTGAATTGCTATTTGCATCAGTTTAAAATGAAGATGATTTGTTATTTGCATTAGTTTAAAATGTAAACGATTTTCGCTAGTAAAAAATTAAAGTGTTGATGTTTAACGTTTTATGGCATCAGTTTAAAGTTGGATGATTTGTTTAATTTTAAATTGTGTTTGACTCGCGGTGTGTAATGTCAGTTTAAAGAGTGAATGTCTGTTTAGCACTATTTCCAGCCTTCCTCGTGACATACTAACTTTTGCGGACACCTTGGAGTTGCACAACGTTCGTTAAAACGAACAAAACGAAAGATCCTTGCACAAACTCGTGATTCTGAGGCATTGATATGTGAAATGCATTAATTATAATCTCTCACTGTAAGCCANCGAAATGCATTAATTATAATCTCTCACTGTAAGCCAGTGAAGGTTTTAGAGTTTCCATGTCTTGATTTTTTTTTTTTGCACTAATTATTAGTTACACAACTCATTTCACTGGCTGGTTATTGGTTTTGGGTTTAAAATGTAANAGTTGCACAACGTTCATTAAAACGAACAAAACGAAAGATCCTTGCACAAACTCGTGATTCTGAGGCATTGATATGTGAAATGCATTAATTATAATCTCTCACTGTAAGCCAGTGAAGGTTTTAGAGTTTCCATGTCTTGATTTTTTTTTTTGCACTAATTATTAGTTACACAACTCATTTCACTGGCTGGTTATTGGTTTTGGGTTTAAAATGTAANTTTTTTTTTTTGCACTAATTATTAGTTACACAACTCATTTCACTGGCTGGTTATTGGTTTTGGGTTTAAAATGTAAATGAGTCGTTGTTGGATATGCAATACGAAATAGTCATCGAAATTAATTTTTAGCAAGTCACTCTCCGCAATGGGATCGGCCCCAAGAAACTAGTGGGGAAAAATTACCAATTTTCAGTAAACATTTTTAAAGTGTTTAAAGTGGCTTGCTGTTTGCCTCAGTTTATGACCTTTGATCTTGCATTCCGCTTCGATGGCGGTTGGGCCTCCCTTGCCGATATATATCGTCTCCATAACAACGCAAAAGAGCCATTTCACAACTCTTGATAACTTTTTTGTACCTGACTAAGAATCTCACAACTGGTTTTGTTTAAAGAATTATCATCAGAACA
This sequence comes from Clitarchus hookeri, assembly GCA_002778355.1. Lineage (NCBI taxonomy): Eukaryota > Metazoa > Arthropoda > Insecta > Phasmatodea > Phasmatidae > Clitarchus > Clitarchus hookeri. Next base: position 202,627 of record NQII01001368.1, read on the forward strand.
AACAAATAGTTAAAATGACAATGGCTCATTTAAATTTAAAATGGGATTGACTTGCGGTGTGGGATGTCTGTTTAAAATGACAATAAGTAGCTGTTTGGGTCAATTTAAAGTGAGAATGGCAGTAGTTGGTTTTCATGTTTAAAAAAAAAAGGAACTGGTTAAGCTTATGAAAGCCTTGGAGGTTCTATACATTCCACAACTTTCATAAAAACGAACAAAACGAAAGATCCTTGAACAAACTCGTGATTCCGAGGCATTGATACATGGAATGCATTAATTATAATCCCTCACTGTAAGTCAGTGAAGGCTTTAGAGTTTCCACATCTTGATTTTTTTATTGAACTCATTATTATTTACACAACTCATTTTACTAGCTANTGAAGGCTTTAGAGTTTCCACATCTTGATTTTTTTATTGAACTCATTATTATTTACACAACTCATTTTACTAGCTAGTTATTGGTTTTGGATTTAAAATGTAAGTGATTCGTTGTTGGGTACGCAATAGGAAAATTTTTAGCAACAAGTCACTTCTGCACGGGGATATGCCCAGGGAAACAAATGGCAAAGTGATAAATTATTCTGTTTTCAGTTTGGGTATGCCACAGGAAACAATTAGGTGTTTTTCGAAAAAAAATTTAAAAAGCTCATGGATACGTGAATCGGAACAAGTGAAGCATGGTGGCAATTTCCACCTGTTGGTTTGGATATGCAAACCCACCACTTTTCAATTGAGGTGATTTTTCATGTGGATACGCCAAGGGAAACAAAAAGCAAACTGGCCAATTGTTCCGTTTTCAGTTTGGGTACGCCACAGGAAACAATTAGGTGTTTTTCGAAAAAAATTTTAAAAGGGAAATGGATACGTGAATCGGAACAAGTGAGGCGTGTTGGCAATTTCCACCTGTCGGTATGGATATGCAAACCCACCACTTTTTAATTCATGTCGTTTTTCACGTGGATACGCACAAAGAAACTTTTGGTAAAAACCAGGTAATTACAGGCAGGTTGGATACGCAGGGAGAAATTTTGCATATTTTGGCCTGCTCGGAACTTACATTGGATACGAAATAGACGACTTTTTGGGTGGGTTTTATGCATCATTGAATACGTAATATAATGTGTTTTGGGTGATTTGGATACACAATACGAAATAATGACCTGCGAAGTTGTAAGGCCACACCACACACCAGTTGAACANTTTTGGGTGATTTGGATACACAATACGAAATAATGACCTGCGAAGTTGTAAGGCCACACCACACACCAGTTGAACACTGCTAAAGTACATGATACACCGAAAACACTTAAAATAAAGACTGGTTGGTGGGTCCAGCTACTAAAATACTTTAAAGAGGCAAGGTCAGTAAATCAAAATGCTGACTTGGGGATTGCAGTCATTTAATGATGTTTCGACACTACAAACCCGTTGACGGTGCTCACGTCGTTATACATACCTGATGCACTAAGCCAGTCGGGGCTGATGCTGCAAAGATGAGCATGTGATATATGGATTAGAAAGGTGAACTTACACTCCTGGGGCTGTAGGTCTACAGGATGTGTAGAGGCGCTCCTCCCAGGTGATCAAGTTATGTTAAGTTTTACTGTTTTGGTCGAAAAAGAAGTTAAAACTATGGTTCTTGGTGGAAGACAAAGAAGTTGATGAAATGCCCCGGAGACACAAACTGTACGGCCTTCTCCTTTGAATGCACACTTCACTTCAGACTAAATGGCTGCCGGTGTATTTCCAGCCACTTGCCGTTAATACGCCGAGTCGGAAACGTGTGTAAAATAAATGCAAAATAGGGTTAGCCCTTAATTGTTTAAAATGCATGGGTGGGAAAGCTCCCTTAACTAAATGTAGACTGAACATTGTCCCTAGTGGAATAAAAAATATATTCTCTATACTAAACAAGCTACTTAGACACTTAGTAATTCATGACAGCCCACTATCGCACTGTTAGGTTTACGGGCACACAGTGCTGTAAACGTGTCTATCCGAGTCCGTAAACCTGTTGACTGCTGCAATATTAACATGTACACTTTTACACTTGTTATTCCTACTAAAACACATTAACCGGGAAGGCTCCAGTTAGGTGTTGCATGTTGAGGCTAAACTTAGGTTGGCACGGATAAACACCACACTCCAAGTAGGACATCGTTGACACTTCACTTTACGTAATTGTAATTATATTTAGTGGCACAGTTTAATATTGTTTTCCACTTAGTGTAAACTGGGAAGTATTTTGCTCTGCTTTTCGGGACCACTAACACTCGAAAACACTTAGTGTTGTCTGTATGCATCCCGATCAGGGGAGCTACGAAGCCTGTTGTCGCTTTCATGCGTGCTACGCCCTAATGGCTCAGTGCTGAGTGTGAGCATATGTGCAGGTTGGTTGGAATCCGAACCACGAGATTCCCCTGGTGTTGACCATGTGGTCGGGTCAAAGTGCGACAGTCAGCTGACTAGCACAGTGTTGGGTGAAACGGGTATTTTCTCAAACACTGTCGATTTACGCCCGATGTTCTTGTCGTCTTCACAGTGCTCGGCCGTTGTTGTATTGTGGCGCAGCGAACGTTCGCGGAGACCAGTGAATTTGGGCTCACACCNTCTTCACAGTGCTCGGCCGTTGTTGTATTGTGGCGCAGCGAACGTTCGCGGAGACCAGTGAATTTGGGCTCACACTATCTTCTTAATCATCACTTGTGTTTCTTGTAGCATAAAAGAAGCCAGGGTAATATCCTTTGGTAGTGGATTACCGCTTGGTTAGCAAAAATATTAAAACTGATCATTTCCCAATGCTTAATGATGAGAATGTGTTACAGTATATTGGTAAATCCAAAAATTTTCGGTGATAGATTTTAATGCTGCTATATATGAATATTTGTTGTCTGTTAATAGCNTCTTCACAGTGCTCGGCCGTTGTTGTATTGTGGCGCAGCGAACGTTCGCGGAGACCAGTGAATTTGGGCTCACACCATCTTCTTAATCATCACTTGTGTTTCTTGTAGCATAAAAGAAGCCAGGGTAATATCCTTTGGTAGTGGATTACCGCTTGGTTAGCAAAAATATTAAAACTGATCATTTCCCAATGCTTAATGATGAGAATGTGTTACAGAATATTGGTAAATCCAAAAATTTTCGGTGATAGATTTTAATGCTGCTATATATGAATATTTGTTGTCTGTTAATAGCNATATTGGTAAATCCAAAAATTTTCGGTGATAGATTTTAATGCTGCTATATATGAATATTTGTTGTCTGTTAATAGCAGGATATATACTGCTTTCATAACACCATGGGTGCATTACATATGGAATCGGTACCTGTTCGGAGTAAATTTTGGAGGTCAATGTCTTTCCTTTATTTTACATAAGAGGTTAAAATATTTTCATTAACATTTGTCATCTTATTTCTTGATGACACATGCATTTACTCTAAGACCTTGGAGGAACATTAGTAGCATATCTGTCTTGTGTTGGGAAAGTTGAGGGAATTAAACCTGAGATAAAGTTATTGGGTTTTATTTTGTCTCAAGGTAAGTTGATTAGGAACCCCGAGAAAATGGTTCAAATTGCAAATTTTCCAAGTCCTAAAATGGTATAGGGGATAAAGAGGTTAATCGTCGTGTTATGATATTTTTCCAGATTTATAGACAAATATGCGGAATTGTACGCCCCTCTCAATAATTTGAGAAAGAAGGGAGAGCCTTTCGTATGGGGGGAAAAACAGCAGAAGGCTTTTTGTAAATTGATGTATATGATTTCCCATCCTCCCATATTAATTTTGCCCGTCCAGTTTTGTCACTTTACAGGTTGACGCATCGTCGCTTGCAGTCGGTGGTGTGCTCCTACAGATTCAAGGGGAAGGTATGAAAGTTGTAGCTTATGGCAGTAGGACTTGACCGCCTCAGAAAAGAACCCGAGTGACTTTGAAATGGAAGATTGAGAATGTGTTTGTTGTACGGAAAAATGTCCTACCTTCCTTGAACATGAATTATTCGATTTAATGAGTGACAACCAAGCTTTAACTTGACTTTTCTCCCATTTCCAACATATGGGTAAAATAGCACGCTGGATCACATTCTTAACTAGATTTAGTTTAAAAATTATCCCTTTTACAGGTAAGGAAAATATTATAGCTGATTGCTTATCAAAAATGTATGATCTTGAAGATTATGAAGTGGAAGGCCAGGAAGATGTTCAGGGATAGGAATGGGAAGAATTTTTTAATGCTATTAATACTATTCCTGCAGCGTGTATACATATTGCCGATTGGCAGNGGGATAGGAATGGGAAGAATTTTTTAATGCTATTAATACTATTCCTGCAGCGTGTATACATATTGCCGATTGGCAGGAACAAGATGAGAAATGTCAACAGATAATTAAAGAAATCTCCAGAGGGATCAGAAATGGGTATGTTGTAGATAACGGGATATTGTTTTATATCAATGGCCCTATTGGAAAGGAAGTGGTTGTGCCCGAGAAAGTGCAAGGTATTATGATGAAGTATTTTCATGATTCCCCCATTGGAGGTCATATGGGTGTCATGAAAATGAAATCGTTGATTAAAAGGGAATTTTATTGGCCAACTGTGAACTATGATATTGCTCAGATTGTTAGAAAATGTAAATATTATCAGCTTGCGAAGTAACTACATAACAATAATAATACTGGTTTATATTCCATTGAGCTGTTCACTCGCCTGTGGAAGAGAGTTTTCATGAATGTGTTCGGAAAAAGGAACAATGTATTCTCACAATGGTTGATGATTTCAGCAAATTTATGCTTTGGTTGCCTTTGAGGGATTTAANTATGTGGAAGAGAGTTTTCATGAATGTGTTCGGGCCACTACCTATGCCCAGAAAAAGGAACAATGTATTCTCACAATGGTTGATGATTTCAGCAAATTTATGCTTTGGTTGCCTTTGAGGGATTTAAGGGCGAATAATATTTGTAAGGCTCTAGGAGACAAGAAATGGAAAGTATTTGGAGAGCCAGAGATATTAGTGGAGGATAATGCAAGTAATTTTAACTCTAAATGTGTGAAGGACATGTGTTTCAAATGGAGTATAAAACATATAAATACCTGTCTTTATTATCTTGCCCCATTTTGGCCGAGCGTGTTAATAAGAATGTTAAAATTGCGCAAACCATTTTTCATTATCATGACTATCGAAGTTGAGATGAGTCAGTAATAGAATTAAACTTGGCCTTTAATTCGGTGCCTCATTCTACTGCGGGTTTCTCGCCAGCCAAAGCATCCCTGGGCTGAGAGTTGCAGTGTTCCCTCTAGTAAACATCAATGGCATTCTTCCTGAGGTTATAGATACTACAAATCAAAATCTACTTCAGGATGTGTGGGAACAGACTTACCATAACTTAAAGAAGGCTATGCGCGCTGTCGTAAAAAAAAAGTAATAATGGTAGACTACCAAACCAATATGATTTTGGGCAGGCAGTTGGTGTTATGTTGGCAAGTAGTATTAAGCAAAATTGTAGACTTTGTATCTTCTAAATTAGCTCATGCATATGCAGGGCCTTTCAAAATCTTAAAAATTTTGGGTCCAGTAACTGTTTTGTTAGGTGACACAGAGAGTCAATATGTNTTCGGTGCCTCATTCTACTGCGGGTTTCTCGCCAGCCAAAGCATCCCTGGGCTGAGAGTTGCAGTGTTCCCTCTAATAAACATCAAGGGCATTCTTCCTGAGGTTATAGATACTACAAATAAAAATCTACTTCAGGATGTGTGGGAACAGACTTACCATAACTTAAAGAAGGCTATGCGCGCTGTCGTAAAAAAAAGNAAAATCTACTTCAGGATGTGTGGGAACAGACTTACCATAACTTAAAGAAGGCTATGCGCGCTGTCGTAAAAAAAAGTAATAATGGTAGACTACCAAACCAATATGATTTTGGGCAGGCAGTTGGTGTTATGTTGGCAAGTAGTATTAAGCAAAATTGTAGACTTTGTATCTTCTAAATTAGCTCATGCAGGGCCTTTCAAAATCTTAAAAATTTTGGGTCCAGTAACTGTTTTGTTAGGTGACACAGAGAGTCAATATGTNATGCAGGGCCTTTCAAAATCTTAAAAATTTTGGGTCCAGTAACTGTTTTGTTAGGTGACACAGAGAGTCAATATGTTGTGCAGAAAGACCACCTTTCCCAACTTAGGCCAGTTGTACAACTAAAGTGAATTGTTTGGAAGTGGTTTGATTTTGTTGTAATTGATGAGTATGGCCAGATATGATGTTGCTTGTAACTGAAGGCAATTTTCTGATTTCTTATTTTCTTGTGCTGCCTGAGATTTTTACCTTATTGCTTACTGTAACATTTATTTCTTATAGTGTTTTCTTTTATATGTATTTCTATGGGGGATTTTTAATGCCCTTTTATACTGTTTACCCTGTTGTGGCTCTGATGCATTCATGTTTTTCTGAAATGCATTGTAACATTTTGTAAGATAATGTAAGGATAAGTTTAAATTATTTCCTTAATTTAGTTGACTTCGCCACATGGTGAGTTTAAGGGGGTGGGGTTGTGACATTGTAATGTGTAATTGACGGTGTATTGCTTGATAGGCCATGCTTGTTGTTTTCTACTCGTTCTTGGTTATTTTTTACAGTTAGTGTCATTGGTTCCAAAAATGATTATGTTACTTAGTGTAATGTAACATTGTCCGGTGTATTTGTCTTTGTATTGCTTGATAGGCCTTGCTTGTTATGTTCTGTTAGACCTTGGTTAATTTTTATACACTTGGCAACATTGGATCCTAAAATTATTATGTAACCTAGTGTAACATCAAAACTTGTATTAAGTGTTTTTTTGTGTAATATTTGTTAGTATAGTCATTTGTTTTACTCTTCAAAATCATTTGTATATATTAATTAATTTTGTATTTTTTTATTGTTTTGCTCGACGACCGCTTGACGGCCCTCGAGACTCGTCATACCAGGCAACATGTTTCCGGTCATCAACGGTCCAATGGCGATGTTGGGAGTTCGTGAGTTTGCTCAGTGCACCATGTAGTGTCGTTTCTGTAGAGAGTTGTGGACTGACTTTGGACTGAGAACGGTGTTCCTGTTCAACCACACTCCAAGATGGACTTGTCCAGAGGATCTCCGGTCGAGTGGGTGCTGCGTCCTCGGCATTGATGGGTCGATATGCAGTCGGGCTCTTACTTACATGATTGTAATTACCTTTTTGTAAGTTGTTGTGTGACTTAACCGAAGAGTGCGACGTGTTCTGGGCTGACGACTTGGTCAGCGTTAGGGCAGCATATGAGGACCGTTCCTGAAAGGGTATATACATTTTTATAATAACTTATGTTTGTTTTATGTGGTATTATTTCTCAAATTTATCAGTATTCAAAACAATAAAATAAAGTGTCTTCCAGGTTACCATTTATAAAGTGTTCTGGGTTTGTAATGAATTTGTTGTCTGTGTGTTTGGGGTGAAATCCAGCATTGACCTCCTGTGGTGACTTGTGAGTTACAAGAAAAACTGGCGAGTTGTAGACAATCGCCTTGAAGTGCTTCTGCCAGGTGACAACATCGACTGGAAGATAATAATAACAACTTACGATTTGGCTGCTGCCCTGTGGCAAGTTACAACTCTCCTCGTCACTCCCTTCCCAGACCATTCCTAAACCTTCTAACCCCTCTCACAGTTACCAAATCCCCCCCCCCTCACCGGTAAATTCCATTCCCTCGCAGTCCTCGCGAGCACAGACTGACTACCACCCTATGTTCTCCTCCATACCCTCTGAATAGTTTCGCTGTTGTCATATCTCCCTCTGTAAACCCCCTTAATTAGGCGANCTATGTTCTCCTCCATACCCTCTGAATAGTTTCGCTGTTGTCATATCTCCCTCTGTAAACCCCCTTAATTAGGCGACAACTTAGCTTCCCATATTATCCCTCTCTATTCACCATCCTGTACATCCTGACCAGCCTCTCCAAATTTCTCCTGTCTTTCAAAGAGCACCATCTATCATTACTGATGGCCTGTGTTCCCTTCATCCTCGCCATCCTGCCTCTGCCTTCTCCACTTAACTTTCACCCAACTCGCTTCCCTTCTCTGCGCCTTCTCCACTTCCTGCACCACTACCTCCACATATGGATCCCACTCCGTTGCCGCATATTCCAATATCAGCCATATAATTGTGGTATATCCTTTTTCCTTCACTTCACTGCTGACTCCCTTCAATACCCATTACAGCATTCCCAAAGCTCTTCTTCGCTTTGAAATCACTCTTTCTGCCTGCTTTCTCCACCCAAGATCACCCCGCAATACCACCCCTATGTACTTTTACTCTGTTGCCTCCTCGATCTCCTGGCCTTCGCATCTGTAAATATTCCTGTTCTTCGTCCTTTTTCCTCATAAACCTCACTACCTTAGGCTTCCGTATATTTATTTTCCTTGTTATTATTTTCATTCCACATGTGTACCTGTTCAATGTCTTCCTGAAAACTGACCTCCCCATCCACCTCTGTGTACAGCACACAGTCATCTGCGAACAGTCTAATTTTTCCACCCACCCCTACACCCATATCATTTGCCATTATGGTAAACAATAAGGGACCCAGAACACTTCCCTGTGGCACCCCTGATGTAACCACACCTTCATTAGATAAGGTGTCCCCTACTTTCACAGTCTGTCTCCGTACCCGGAGGAAGTCTCCAATCAACACCAATATACCCTTATCACAAAGTAGCTCATCCACTTTCTTCATTAATATCATTTGGGGCACGTTATTAAATGCTTTCTCAAAATCAATTAAACATGCATCACCCTGCTTCCCCTCTTCTACTGCCTGCATCAGGTCCTCTATCAGTCCAGCCAGTTGTGTCTCACATGAATAGCCTTGTATAAATCAATGTTGATACATCTGCAACCATTTCCTCTCATCCATCACCTCAATCACACACTGCATACAAATATCTCCATTACCTTTCCTATATTTGACGCAATACTAAATGGTCTGTAGCTGTCAGGCCTTACCCTATCCTCCTCCAGCTTATAGAATGCGACCACAAGGCATCCTTCCATATTTGTGGCACTCTACCCTCCTCTAACGACCTACTAAACAACACCTCTATATATTTCCCCCTCTCTTTCTACCCAAACTTAAGGGTCCCATTCCTTATACCATCTGGTCCCACTGCCTTGATAGCCTTCAGCCCCTTGATGTGGTCGAAGTTACCCAGGGCTGGTTGAGTTTTCGATTGCTCGACGCCATAACCCAGAGGAGAGTTAGTGATGTGGATTCTTCCATCGACGGCCCAGAGGGCCCTTAATATTTCAGTCAGTTTGCAGATGATGTTGTCACGTACTTACTGTTACACTATTTGCACCTTATGACGAACTGTACACCATCTCGTACGCCAAACATTTGCTAGAAAAATTGTGGGATGTACTACAAGGGGTGTAGCGACCTACAATTAATTAACACGCATTGAACTTTGTAAAACGGTTTATTCACTGTGTTTGATTATATGTGAATAGTGGAAGAAAACAGACCCAGCACTTGCGGCCTGCCTGTGACCTTAGCGTGCAAATAGGCGTGGTATTATGCGGATACGCAGTAGTGTTAAGCTCTCTGGTGAGAGTGCGGGTGGCTCTCTCCTCAGTACTTAAAAGAAATAAAAGAAATGTTCCGGTTAATTAAAAGTGAAGTGATAACAGTCTAAATGATGGTACAGAGGAGGCTCGCTGTTGTGGCTCAGTGCTGAGACGAACTTGCAGAGTGACATCGGTTTCCATCGCATGTGACGAGAACCGACGTCAAATGCAGAATGGAAAGCATGACGTGAACACTATGTAATATTATTGTAATGGTAAAAAATTGTATAAATTAATTGAAACAGATTGGNGCTTTTATAAGCAATCTCCCTTTTTGAAAACATAATTTATATTTTATAAATCCACATTAAATACACTATTACATTTTTCATGAAAAGTGTTTGTATTTCACTTGCTACAGTGTTGCCAGGTGGCTGTCTCCTGAAGGGATGGACGAGTCTAACTGGGCAAAGGGGTGTGGGCTGCCATTCTCGATTGCTCTTAATACAATAAATCACACCCCTGACTGTAGCTGTGAATGATATGAAGCTGCTTGATGTGTTTCCAGAAATTCTGCGCACTTTTGGGTACACTCTGTGGCATTTATCACTTCAGCTTTGGGCTACAGGCCAGTTTGATGGCACTTGGTGGTGCATCATGTCGTATGTCATTGCGCGAGCTGCTACGACCTAACGACCAAATGCTCGTGCGCCCAACGGCTATGGCTTTGGGGTAAGCACAGTTTCGGACCTCATACTTATTTATTAAAAGTGTTAACTTTTGTAATAAATAAGTAGGGCGGTCTCTTGAGTTACGTAATCCTTGTCGGCAAGAAGGTGCAAGTTGTATTCTTGTCCACCTGCACTATGCACTTTTGGCCTGATGTGGTTAGTGCAGCCCGGTGTAGCTGGTGCAGTTGATGTGACTGCGGCGATCAGTGGGCACAGGGAGTTCGTGGACGCGTGTTTCATGTCACCCTTTATTTCCTTTACTATCTCATGTTCCCCCATCCTAAGTCTACAGTATTGCCCCTGGCCACTCCCTGCTTCCAAATCCCATACATCCTGTCTCTAAAACACTGTCAAGTACTGGACTTGCAGCATGTCCACCTTTTTCTTGTTCGTTGTCGCAGTCAAGTAATCCCTACCAATCAACATCGGGTTCCTGTCATCTCCTCCCTTTACCTTCTTCAGATAACCGAACCGTTTCCACCATTCATTGCCTTTTCCTTCTTCCATCGTGTTCTCTAAGCATTCATATTTTGCCTGTTTGATCTTGCTTTCCAGCTCATTTCCCATCTGCCTCATCCATTCCCAATAATTTGCCATTCCTTTGTACTTGCACTTTGCATGCAACTGCCCACAGTTCCTCTTCAATCTCTTGATTTCCCTGCCATAAAACNCATTCCTTTGTACTTGCACTTTGCATGCAACTGCCCACAGTTCCTCTTCAATCTCTTGATTTCCCTGCCATAAAACGGTGGATCTACCCCTGACATTATTTTTTTCTTAGAAACAAATTTCTCGAACATTACTGCCACTATCCTTCGAAACTCATCCAACAAGCCTTCCACACTTCCCTACTTAGCCCACTGACTGATGTTTGTCACAACCATTGCCCGTCAAGCAGTACTTGCTTATACACACGACGACCACATTGCCAGTCACGGGCACAAGAACAAACACAATGTAAGATTTACAGCAAATACCACTGACGTGGTATCATCCGTAAAACATGTTGTTACGGGAAACAGTGTAGGATTTGTAACACTTTCAAGATCCATCACCCTTATGGAACATAACAACCACACATGCCAACCAAACCATTTGACACTGTGGTGCTTGATTTAATGGGACATAAGCCCACGTAGTGTACATGGCAAGCATTTATTGTAGTGGTTACGGCCCTTTTCTGACTTTGGAATGAAGCCTACGCTGTCAGCAGTGCATGTGCGAACATCACCAAAGTCCTGGAAACATTGTTCGTCCCTCGGTGGGGGGCAAACACACGACACTTGCAGTATTTTGAAAGTGCAAGGCACGCTGTTTAAAATTTTGTTCCTGTAATAATTAATACATTTTTTGTATCAGAAAATGATTTTGATAGTTTATAAACGATTGCATGTTATCAATGATTTTCGTCATNAACCAAACCATTTGACACTGTGGTGCTTGATTTAATGGGACATAAGCCCACGTAGTGTACATGGCAAGCATTTATTGTAGTGGTTACGGCCCTTTTCTGACTTTGGAATGAAGCCTACGCTGTCAGCAGTGCATGTGCGAACATCACCAAAGTCCTGGAAACATTGTTCGTCCCTCGGTGGGGGGCAAACACACGACACTTGCAGTATTTTGAAAGTGCAAGGCACGCTGTTTAAAATTTTGTTCCTGTAATAATTAATACATTTTTTGTATCAGAAAATGATTTTGATAGTTTATAAACGATTGCATGTTATCAATGTTTTTCGTCGTTAATTTTGAAGAGTATTATTTAATGTATGTTTTGTATGTTTTTCAGTGATTTGACACGCGACAAAGTCCTGTACTTTTTATAGTTTGATATGCAGTGCGCCCAACTCCACCACAGAAGCATACACGACATGCACAAGCATGGAATGTGATTGTGCAGAGCAAGTTAGTGCAGTGCAGTATTCGTGTTTACAGAGCAGTGTCACCATCCCTCTCCAAACATGTCGGCTTCGCCATCTGAAGAGGTTCAGAGCACTTACAAGGAGGAGTGGGCGCACACTGCACGTCTCTGGGCCTTCAACATCTTTGTATCTGTAACTTAGCTTGCAATAGTCAGAATTCTCGTCCAGATTTTAATATCTCTTTTCGTTTTGCCTGAAAGCTGGGTCACTCCCAACCCTGCCAGCTCAAATCGAGCCAGGGATGTTACACTGATAATTTTATTTTGTCGGTTACATGCTGTTTTATTAGTGTTGGTTGCTAGCACACTGTAGCCATTAGACACGTGTAAGTGCCCTCTGAAAAGGATTTTTACAGTGAGTAAATTCTGTGCATTACAAAATGTATGTGTTCTTATTCCACTGTCGCCTGCTTTACTGCCACATAATTATGGGTGCTCTACCCACAGCGTTACAGCAAACCAAAAATGGTTTACCGATATGGTGTGTGTCTGGCATATGAAATTGCCATTCAACAGCCTCACACAACACTTAGTGGCCTATGAGAGGTTCCACACTTTCATTCAGGTAGACATAGCCAGATTATTGCATCAATACATCTTCTAAACGCAGGGCGATCTTGCGAGAAGACACATATGAGAACGGCCCGTGCCAAGAAAGAGTCTTTACTCTAGCGCCCATTATAATTTTCTTATATCATCTATTAAAATCTGGTACCATAAATTAATTTCCCTTCTCCACGCTCCAGAGACCATGACAACCCGTCAATTTCACATCGCCATCCTCATTTCACTTCATCAACCAAGTGTTTTTGGAACTGTTTCCGGTTCTAGTTTATAGTGTTTAATTTTTGACATATATATTGCAAGGGTTGTGTTCGTTAACATAAATCATTTATCATACAAGTAGTTCTGGCGCATGATTGCCTCCATACTGCTCCTATGCGCATCCATCATGATTCAGTCTTTGTTCGTAGTCTCAAGGGGTAGACTATCACATCGTACTCTGGGTGCATTTCATATTTAGTCTTTCACAGCAGTAAGTAATTTTACCAGAACCTTTTTGTTTGTAGCACCCCCAACGAGCCACCCCTTCTTCCCCGGAAATAGCATCGCCCAGGGAAGCATAATTTTTCCATAAATTGTTTCACCATATTTTTGCGAATGTTTACAGCTCAGCCTACCTGGCGAGTGCAAGGCTAGGATCTGCTTAGGGTTATTGCAAAGTGGTTTATTGTATATTGAAAAGAGTAAATATATGTGAGTTTGCCATGACGTGTTTTATTTCCAAGANTATTGCAAAGTGGTTTATTGTATATTGAAAAGAGTAAATATATGTGAGTTTGCCATGACGTGTTTTATTTCCAAGCACAGCCTACTTGACATTTAGGGCCACGGGTTCCCCCATAACCCGCATCCAAGTGTTTATTGAAAACAGTCTAATGTGTGCCATTTTACTTAAAGTATTATTCATCACCGTTTAAGTAGTGTGGGTCAGCCTAAATAGGCCCACTGCACTGCATTGTAAGTATTAGTCACGAGGGAGCCTTACCTCGGCAGAATCTTGGGGCTATTCAACTATATTAAACACCAAGAGAACGGCATACATCCGAGCGGACAGCCACACGGCCCTGAAAGTACCAAGAACCTCATCTCGACACCGCCTGTCGACAGTGTCTGGTGCCTAGTCGTGTTACCACCAACTTTGATTATCCTTGTCTTTTGTTTATAGCCCTGCAAAACCTAAATATGCCCTTCACAGAGCATTAGAATGTTATTAGGAAATTCTCCCATGTCAAAAGTGGTNAGCCCTGCAAAACCTAAATATGCCCTTCACAGAGCATTAGAATGTTATTAGGAAATTCTCCCATGTCAAAAGTGGTACCTCTGGACATTAAAAAAAAATCATGTTTTTATATCTACTAACAAAACATTTTCTAATGATATGTGAATGATTAAATTTGGTTTATTTGTAAATCATGGCGGGTATCACTTGCACTAGATAGCAGTTCGACCCTTCAAAGGGGGATTCTGTGGCAGTACCACAGTTCATGTTTGTTTACAGTTAAAATGTGACATTTGTAAGGTCAATACTTGGATCAGGATTTTATATGTTCTTAATAACCAGCACAAATATTGTCAGTATTATGTAATCAATGCACACTTAAAAATACCAAATAGTTTATTTTCTTTTCACTCCACAAGTAGTTATTTTGGTATAATTCATCATGTTTATTGTAGTTTTAATTTTCTAATTGAAGTAAAATTTTAGAATGGTATTAATTTAGCACAGATATGTTACTGAACACATATTATTTTATCATAGCATTATGTGTAGCTTAAGTCTGCTATGGATAGGCGAATGCTATCCTATCTATAATTGTTTAAATTCAAATGGGTTTGGGTTATGTGTCTTAAGAAGTAATTTCTTCTGTAGTATACTTCCTTAAATGTCTTTTGAGTAACTTTGTAGGCCTTGTTCAGGGACTCTCTCGGCATCATCCATGGCGAGCGGTAGTAGNCTTAAATGTCTTTTGAGTAACTTTGTAGGCCTTGTTCAGGGACTCTCTCGGCATCATCCATGGCGAGCGGTAGTAGTATGATGGGACTCCGAGATTAAATCGATAATTTAAAGGAATCACCCATCACAACGTGATGCGTACCATATCACTCTTCCGATAGACTGTTCGTCCTGCTACAAGATCGCAGCTTCGACATGCCCTCTACAGGGGACAGTCTGCCCGAACGCGGCGGTCACCCCCTCCACAACTCCTACGTCGGGGACATGTACCAGAGTGCACCACCCCTCTTCAACCACCTGCATACTACCGGAGTCAGGTAGTTTAACATTTCATACTCTCAAGAGAGATCTTTTAAGGGCATGAAAATTCGGGCTGACCAATACTGCCAAGGGACGTCCCCCGGTAGAATACTACCGGGAAAATGAATGCAGCGAGGAGGACATGGTTGTTACAATGTTCACAAAGTCCCTCATGTGCACCCTCCATTCCCTGCNGAAAATGAATGCAGCGAGGAGGACATGGTTGTTACAATGTTCACAAAGTCCCTCATGTGCACCCTCCATTCCCTGTTGACATCCCTGTACATGTGTTGTGCGTGTAGTGTGAAAGTGTGAAAGTGCGAAATCTTTCGTATTTTGAGGGCTTCAATACCATGTAAACAAACCCGTGTTTGTGTGCTGCAGTAAAAACGGGCTTTGTAAATCACGTATTCAAGCATGGCTACCGACACCCCTCCTGGGGTCAGAGTGGACGCGTCCACTGCGAGCCACCTGTTGCCACCCTCAAATTTACATAATTAAGGGTGTAAGTGATTTTTGCATTAATTATAATAAAAATGTTAAAAAATGTAAACAAACCCAACATATACACAACAGAATGGGAGAGAGAGCCTTGTGGCATCTTTAAAATACATTATGTATCAAATTTATTACCAATTACATTTCTTTTTGTGCTAAATTTGCTCACACAAATAAATAATAATGGAAATATGTTGTATTTTAGTGATGCGTAAGTGTTTTTGTATTTATTTCTTTTCCCAGTAAATATGCCAGTGTATTTTCTTAATACACTTAGCGTGCTTTTGATCAGGAGTTCCCAGCGGCCTGCCATGCTCGGCCAGTTGGTTCTGCAAATACTGAAAGAGTGGACGTGCACCACGACCCCTGGGAACTTCAACAACTGTACTGGTCTTTAGTGTATCAATAGTAATTTACTTATTATGGAACTTAAATAACTTAATTTCTATTGCTTAGCCCTGGGGCAGTACTGGTCTAAGCCCTGCCAGCTCTAAACGAGCCAGGGATGTAATGCACTCTAATTACTTTCATCGGCCACGTGCCTCTTTGTTCCATGTCGGCTACCAGCACACCTTATTGCTGGACCAGTATAAGTGCCTATCAGGAGGTAATAAATAGTGAATAAATATCAGTGAACCTAATCTCTTGTTTTTATCTCACTATCGGCTGCTTAATGTCTATGTAACCAAACTTTGGGCATTTCTACCCACTGGTGCACCGCACCCCCGATCGTGGCTTTAGGGTGTTTTTGGCATGTTATGTGGCCACTTAACCATTTAATGTGTTAATTAGGGTCATATGAGGGGGCCTACGCCCTCGTAGGTAGGCATAGACAGGACTTCACAACATCACCGAAGACATCACCTCGTCGTGCGGTGTGTGCTCAGGAGAAACCACGTGTGCGAATGGCCTTCCTCTGGATGAGTATCTCATGCTCCGGCAATCTTTTTCCATCCTTGTGAGTACTACAACACCCTACCATAAATCTAACCTCACTTCTTCCCGCTCCTGAAACCACGACAGCCCGTCATGTGTTGCCCTTCCACGTGGCTAAAATGCTTGCCAAAATAATTGTCTAAATTCCAAATGTTCCAACTTCTTTTTAAGGACTATAACATCAAGTTAATTCAATTTGGCAAAATTAATGTGTTGTAGTTTTCAGAAGTTTTACAAAGGACATAATATAGCGCCTCAATAAAATCCCTTTTGATCTAAATATTTTAGCTATGCAAGCTATTGCATTCAACTGCCAGATTAATTTTAAAACAGAGATCTTCTTAACTACATGATTTTGAAATATAGTGAAAAACTATAAATGTTCTTATGTAGTGTATGTTCTAATGTAAATCGCTTCTTTGTGGAGATAAAAAAAAAAAAAAAAAAAAAAATGTTGCTGTTGAATTTTGCACTCACACACATAGAGTAAAGTTTCAAAATGGTTTTCCACCTAATTTGATAAATTAAA
This sequence comes from Clitarchus hookeri, assembly GCA_002778355.1. Taxonomy (NCBI): domain Eukaryota; kingdom Metazoa; phylum Arthropoda; class Insecta; order Phasmatodea; family Phasmatidae; genus Clitarchus; species Clitarchus hookeri. The sequence goes on from NQII01001368.1 coordinate 219,626, forward strand.
GATCATTGAAATTTTATGAAGAGTTTGCTTTATGTAGAATTGTATTCATTGTTTTATTCAATTTTATTGCATTCTAAAGGTAAACGATTATGCACATATTAGTGTTCTTTTTTTTTTTTACAATACCATGTTGGAATCAAGGTAAATCGCATTAACTTACCTTTTTTATTGGAATATGTTCTTAGAGTTGCAATTTTATTTTTAATTCTCCATGTTAATTGTGTTTGTTCTGAGTTACCTACTGCCTTGGTTATTTCTCTTTTGAAAGAGAAAAGAGTTGAGTGTTTATCATTCGACATTGGCACACACACACCATATCTATTTTGTCTTCTGGCACCAAGACACACGCTACATATTTAACACATTTATTATTTCACACAACCAATTACATACACAGTACACATTAATAAGTACCACACCCCAAACCTACTCGGTGACTGAGTCTTCCGTCGCTGCAACTAGTTCCCAAATTGTTGGTACGAATATGTTCATTCATTTTGGGATGTGCTTGAGTTCGGATCGGGTTCCAGACGATTGGGTTTCAGCAACTTGGCCATAATCAAAGTGTTTTTTTAATTTTTCGTTATACATAGTAAAGAATTAATTGCTTTTGAACAAGGCATTACTCGACAAAAATATAGCTAGACAGTTTTGTACCCATCATCATCATCACCATCATCAATATCATCATCACCATCATAAATGTATTGGCCAATAGACTGCAAAATGATGTACAATGTACATGTAGTATAGCACTCGNCACACGCTACATATTTAACACATTTATTATTTCACACAACCAATTACATACACAGTACACATTAATAAGTACCACTCCCCAAACCTACTCGGTGACTCAGTCTTCCGTCGCTGCAACTAGTTCCCAAATTGTTGGTACGAATATGTTCATTCATTTTGGGATGTGCTGAGTTCGGATCGGGTTCCAGACGATTGGGTTTCAGCAACTTGGCCATAATCAAAGTGTTTTTTTATTTTTCGTTATATATAGTAAAGAATTAATTGCTTTTGAACAAGGCATTAGTCGAAAAAAATATAGCTAGACAGTTTTGTACCCATCATCATCATCACCATCATCAATATCATCATCATCATCATCATCATCATCATCACCATCATAAATGTATTGGCCAATAGACTGCAAAATGATGTACAATGTACATGTAGTATAGCACTCGNATCATCATCACCATCATAAATGTATTGGCCAATAGACTGCAAAATGATGTACAATGTACATGTAGTATAGCACTCGTCAGTTAAAACAGCACATAAATAAAAAACCATTACAAATATGAAGCATCGCACAACTTAAAATGAACAGAAATACAATACAGCATATGTAAAATTTAACAAATATCAGTGCAGAATCTTTTATTTTCGGAACCTTGCAACTGCAAGTTTGCTTTTTTTATGAGTGAAAATATCCACAAGATAAGCCAAGTGCAGCTGAGATATCTGATCAGTAAATTTCTCTTGTATCTCTTTCATTTTTTTCTCTGGTAGAAACTGCTCAACTTCCTTCCTTAGTTCGTATAATCTTCCTAGCATGTTTCTTTTCGAAAGCCAACGAACTTCGGTGTGAAAAAGAAGCATCTCATGATCGAAGTCAATTTCAGTACACAGCTTTTTAATAAAGGATTGTATTTAAGGCACTGATTTGATGACATGGACAACGTTTATGGCTAATTGTATTGAGTACGCAAGGCATTCCAGAAGAGTCTTAGAAGCGAAAGCCTGGCGATGTATGATACAATGCGTTGTTAATGCGGAGGGATTCTTCTGTTCGACGTGAACCACGCGTCCACGAGTTCCTTGGGCCCACTCTGACTGCTGCAGGCACAACAACTACACCAGCTACACCAGGCTGCACCAACTATACCAAGCCAAGAGTGCGTAGTGTGGGTCGACAAGAACGAAACTTGCACCTTCTTGCCAACAAGGATCACGTAACTCAAGAGACCGCCCTTCTCATGTATTACGAGAGGTAACTCTTTTAATAAGTGGGTAGGCGATCCAAAACGGTGTTCACCCCAAAACCACAGCCGTTTGGCGCCCTCGCAGCTTGCGCAGCTAAATACGACGCAATGCACCACCGGGTGACGGTAACTGGCTGGTAGGCCAGAGCTGAAGAGATAAGTGCCCCAAGTGTGATCCAGTAGTGTACAGAATTTTCACAAACATATTGAACACAGTCACTACATTCACGGCTACAGCCAGGGGTGTTTTTCATTGTGCAAATCNAGAATTTTCACAAACATATTGAACACAGTCACTACATTCACGGCTACAGCCAGGGGTGTTTTTCATTGTGCAAATCTGTGCAAATCAAGCAAGACATTCGCATCCCTTTGCCCAGGTATACTCGTCCATCCCTTCAGGACACAGCCACTTGGCAACACTGTAGCCAGCGGAATTCAGCGCATCTTCAGAAGTAAAATTCAAACACTTTTATGAGAATATGTAATAACTTATTTAATGTGTATTTATATAANAACACTTTTATGAGAATATGTAATAACTTATTTAATGTGTATTTATATAAGAGTAATTATGTTTTTCTAAAATGGAGATTGCCTATAAAGGTCTCTGGCATTGTAACAAATAATTTAGTGTGGTGACATTCCCAGTCAATTTCACAACTTCAACATTAACAGACGTTTGTTAATAAACGGGGATGTCACCATTGTGTTTTAAATTTAATTCATACCTTTTTTCAACATTATAATCACATCACAGAGTGCTCATGTTATGTTTCATCGTTCGGCGTTTGATGTTGGTTCTCGTCNTTTTTCAACATTATAATCACATCACAGAGTGCTCATGTTATGTTTCATCGTTCGGCGTTTGATGTTGGTTCTCGTCACTTGTGGCGACAGTGGACATGACTCGCCCCAGTTCGTCTCAGCACACGGACAAGACCGGTGGCTTGGTCGCCCGCTCCGTGAGCCCCCTCAGTACCCGCATGTAGTAATATGTTAGTCACCGGAACATTTGTGTTATCTTTAATGTACTGAGGGGAGAGTCAACGCAATCGCGTCTCAATATAAGACCACGTGTTTTGCACCGCTTAAGTGCTGGGTCNATGTACTGAGGGGAGAGTCAACGCAATCGCGTCTCAATATAAGACCACGTGTTTTGCACCGCTTAAGTGCTGGGTCCATTATCATGCATCATTCACACATTATTCTCCTGTAGTTAGAGCATTGGTTAAACCACTCAACCAAGTTAAATCAGTGTCAATTCATTGTAGGGCATCCTTTGTAGCATCACCCACATTTCGTTAGCATATTTCAGGCGTACGANATGTACTGAGGGGAGAGTCAACGCAATCGCGTCTCAATATAAGACCACGTGTTTTGCACCGCTTAAGTGCTGGGTTCATTATCATGCATCATTCACACATTATTCTCCTGTAGCTAGAGCATTGGTTAAACCACTCAACCAAGTTAAATCAGTGTCAATTCATTGTAGGGCATCCTTTGTAGCATCACCCACATTTCGTTAGCATATTTCAGGCGTACGAGACGGCCTACAGTCTCGCCATCAGATATAAAAAGTGCCAGTAAGTTACACCCATCAACAAACTGACGGAGGATTACCAGGGCCCCCAAGGGCCATCGACTGAACGACCCTCATCATTAGCTCGCCACTGAGTTATAGCGCCGGTCAATATAACATCCAACCAGCCCTGGTTAACCTCGCCGACGTCAACACCTACAAATTACTACTTTATCACGAAGTTTAGTATGTAACTGTAACAATCGCTGTATTATGACCACGTAAAATAAAATGTATTAATTCATCTAGGAACTCTTATAGTGTATTTTCTGCTTGTCTAATGTGCGTCAGCAGTGCACTCAGAACAGCCAACGTAATATTAACTTTGTTCGTTCGTGCATCAGCTGATACAGGATTTTGTAAATGGCACTTTGTTTGTTTCGTATCCTTCAAGTTGCAACTCACCGACTGTCAAAATCTCGCCAACTTATATTAAACAAACTTTACTCATGGCAGATTGTCCGACTGCACTTTCTCAAAGTTGCCTTCCATCTTAGTGCTGCGTGTTTGCAACACGCCGGGAACGGCCGCCGATGCATGACTAGTGACGTCAAACCAATGAGAGAGGGTTCCGCATTCACGTGACAGTGGCCGTGACTTTGTCAAAACTGATTTTTATGCAACAAACTGCACATATTTATTTGCATACGAATATGCAAATGTGTTCGTATCATTTTCAACTATACTTGCGAAATTTGCATGTTGCCTATTACTTAGAAGCATCTGTCACTGCTCGTCACAGTGACAATCCAGTAACCGTGACAAATTGCCCCTGGCAGAAAATATTCCCCATCCCTACCATTAACTCGCAAGAAGATATCGCATTCGAAATGTGATTGGCCAGATTTATAGCTGTGTCTCCTCCTGTAATGATTGATGTGTCAAAAGAAGCAGACTTAAATTCGTAGTTGACTACGAAACGGGCCGTCACATCCAATTAACTGCCCTGCCTATTCGACGTCCAGCAGTCAGTAGTAAGCACGACATGCTCGGCTTTAGCCAAATTGTTAGCCACTTGTGCCTTGATATCTTCATGGAATTGGGCAATGAATATCTGGAATAGGATGTTAAAAATACACGAACCTTTGTTCATACATTATGTACATCGTAAATGTAACCAGTGTTCCTCAACATGGACATTACTTACAAAGAAGTTGTGCATTGCATGTACGTACATCCGATAGAGTGCGACGACATGTAAGTTCGTACCTGCGTTTTAAATCGTGTATCATTTTTTGAACCCTTTCTCCTCTATGACAGGTAAGGGTAGCATGTTAGTCGCCATGAACATGGGCAAACTTTGATTCAATTTCTTTTTATCTTCGCTGTTGTATCGATATACTGGCACAGCAACAGCACTACTGCTATCCGTACTTGTGGCCACCTCATCTAGATTCTCCCTATGCGCCCATTTTACATGGTCCATCAAGTTTGACATCCCACCTCCAGTAGCATAAAGCTTACCGCAAAATTTGCACTTTGCTTATTTTTTGTTCATCCAGTTCCAAGAAGTGCCAGGCATCTCATGGTTTCCTTGGCATTGTGTGCAGCTTTATTATTAATGTGTACATACTATACCATCGATAAGGTACAGTTAACATGTACATCAAAAACATTTTATTACACTTTGTTAAATAATAATATTGAATACTTATTGTACTTTGCCCTGAATCTATTGTGTTGAACTTCCAACTTACCCAGCTTTCCTACACACAACAGTGGACTTCCTTGTCGGTTGGCATTGGTCCACTACCTCATCTGGGAACAGCTACTAAACATGTTGCATTGAGTAGTGAATACTAGCACAGTGAATGTTGAAGGTGGAGTGCATTGCGCTCAGTCTTTCCTCTCCTCATTTTCACCTACCTCCGCACGTCCTCCGGTTCACCGGTTGGTTACAGAAAACTGGTTAACTACAGGAGATAACCTTAGGTGATGTATCATTCACAATAGCACCGCATTTATTCACAGGAGCCTCCGCTCCTTTCCCAGCANGGAGATAACCTTAGGTGATGTATCATTCACAATAGCACCGCATTTATTCACAGGAGCCTCCGCTCCTTTCCCAGCACCAGTAAAAATCTGCACTCAGTAGCACTCGATAGTGGAACCAGGCTGAACACCAATCAGCAGAGTTTTCAGCAGTAATAATGGCATCTGCTATGTGTGGTGAAGCAATGGTAGGCCTAAACATTGTCATCTACAGGGATGTATATTTTTTCTATTCATCTTCGACTGATTCTGACTCATCAATTGATGATAAGATCGAAGAATGTGAAAATATTCTTTCCACCTGCATCTTCTGCAGATAAAAACGTAACTTGCTCGTTATCCATCGCTGACATGTTGCATCGTCAGCCTGTCCTGCACGTCGGTAGCTTCAGCCGGAAGTGTAGCCTCCAGCCCGGATGCCACAACGCCATTTGTCTGTTACTGATCGGCAGAATCAGTACGTAAAGAAACGCTCGTCAGTAATTCCGTGGCTGTCAGTACCAAGTGGAATGCGGCCATTGTGGAATCAAGTGGACTCAGCCGATCATAAAAATTAACACAGTTTACTCTGTCTTGGAAAAATTTGTACAAATTACAAAAATATTGTTGTGAATAAACAGTATCACACACGATTAAACAAGCAAATCAATGTAGAATGAAATATGGCTCTGGTCTGTGCTGTGGGCGCGCGTACATAGCGTGCACGAACAACCAGCAAAAAAGAAGGGGAAAGGTTTGTTGGGGGGGGGGATCCTTGCATCATACTGTTCNACCTGGGTGGACAAAGTTCCTTAACGGGGACTGTACTACCCCTGCGCTGAGGAGCTTGCTCCGGTGATGTAAAGCAGCAGCAGTCTGGAGACTGGAGTACTGAAGAGACACGTTATTGCACGTGGACTTATTGCAATAAAAAAGGTTTTGTAAATACAGCGACCAAAACTTAAGGGGGTTTGGCGCAAAATTTGAATGCATTGTATTCATTTAAAAAAATTAAATAACAGCTACAAGAACAGAAACGAATCCAAAGCCATTTTAATGCTGTCATGCCAGATGATATTGATAATTTCTTTGCCTTCTGATAGTTTAGCAAGAGTTGCATCGTGTACCACGATATCACTGTATAATGTTTGCCACCACAACCCCTTTTTCATAAACGTAATAATTTTAAAACCTAATTTTTAAAACAATAAAAAAAAAAAAAAACTAGAAGTTGTGATGTTGAAAGTTAGTTGGTTTGTTGAGTGCCACGAGAAAATTTATTAGGAACGGCGTTAACAGCTGCGTGTGTAGTGGCANGAACGGCGTTAACAGCTGCGTGTGTAGTGGCAAATAAAGCGAGACGTGTTTAGAAAACAAAACACAACCCTTGAAATCAGCATACAGAATTCACTCAGAAGTAACAAGGAACAAACTACAAAACATAACCAAAAAAAGAAATAGGTTTCAAATTATTGATTGTAAATTCAATGTGCGGTAAAACGAGCTGAAAGTGTTAATGAAAATGATAAAATGTTAGATGTGATGTTTTAACTTTATCATCCTCCTTACAAAATTTATTTAATTGAGATGAAAAAGAAAAAAAATTGTTCTCAGACAGTAAAACAAAAATGAATGGTAAGCAAACGTCCGTTGGTCTCTCTCAAAACACACGTTAAATGACATTCCGAAAATGTNGTGATGTTTTAACTTTATCATCCTCCTTACAAAATTTATTTAATTGAGATGAAAAAGAAAAAAAATTGTTCTCAGACAGTAAAACAAAAATGAATGGTAAGCAAACGTCCGTTGGTCTCTCTTAAAACACACGTTAAATGACATTCCGAAAATGTACTGTTGTTTGAAATAACTCTCAAAAGAAATGTTTAAATAAAATATATTAAGGAATTTCTGTCAGAATAAAGGCAATGTAAATTTATGTACTGAAAAGTTCTCAAATGTATAGGTGAAGTTGATAATACCAGCCATTTGGTATCGGTAGAGCAGATCCCAGTACCACTGCGTTACTGTGCAAAAAATGCAAAATAAAACTATACAAAAGTTACTTCAGGCCGTAGAAAAGTTAATTTCAAAATTGATGATCAACAAATCTGGTTCCTAACGGCCCCTCCTGCCGTGCACAAAGAATAGTGTCTATAGTGTAAACGGCGTCTACCGTACCATGGCTACCGTCTACATCTTCGTAATGAACAGCACAAAAGAAACTCAAATTAAATAATTAAAGTTCGGCCCTACAACCTCTTCTACCAATGTCGTAGCCGCCTAACATTACTACNTATCGGTAGAGCAGATCCCAGTACCACTGCGTTACTGTGCAAAAAATGCAAAATAAAACTATACAAAAGTTACTTGAGGCCGTAGAAAAGTTAATTTCAAAATTGATGATCAACAAATCTGGTTCCTAACGGCCCCTCCTGCCGTGCACAAAGAATAGTGTCTATAGTGTAAACGGCGTCTACCGTACCATGGCTGCCGTCTACATCTTCGTAATGAACAGCACAAGAGAAACTCAAATTAAATAATTAAAGTTCGGCCCTACAACCTCTTCTACCAATGTCGTAGCCGCCTAACATTACTACTTGCTTTTAGTGGGCAACTAAATTAAATAATTTTATGATGGCGCTGGGGATTTTCAGATGGAAAATCCCAGCGATTGTGGAAACGTCCGCCCTGTTTAAAATTACCACCAAGAAGTCGGCCTTGGAGCAAGGTCTTGGACCAATCAAAACGCTGCCAAGATACGCAACGTCCGGATTCGGGGCACCACGGGTTGCAAAAAAACTAAAAACAAACCTCAAAACTCTAACCCAAACAAATAAAAGGAAAATTACAAAAGAAAAATTACAACTTTAAAAATTATTACAATTGATAACAATTACAAAAATAATTGAAAAATCATTAATATATTCATGGGTTAGAAAATTTAGTTATTTAACCAAACCCTATCAAATGGATGTGTGATCAACATAAACTAATAAGTGTTACCTAAGACAGGGCAAAAAATAATACTGAATTATTTATATTCATATAAATAATTCTGAAAAAAAATAAAAAAAATTCAAAAGTCTATATTGTATATGTTATAAAGTGCAAAAAATTTAGTATACAAAGAAGTAGTCAAAATATAAAAAAAAAAATTCTGATTTTATTAGTTTAGTTGTTGGCTGATGCAGAGTGCAGATAGAAATTTAAGTAAAAATTTTGATACGCATATTGCTGCACATAAGAAAATTTTCCATAAAACTTTTCGGAACAATAAATTTACATTGTTTGGTACATTTTTATGAAACATGTGTGATATTACAGTAGTTGGGTTATGATTTATTAGTCGCTGTTATATTTATTTAAGAATTGCAAAAAAAGAAGATCAATATTTAGCTTTTACATAAAAAAAAAAAAAATTATCACTTGGCAGTTGAGGATCTTGCCCAAGAATGGTAATTCAATATTTGAAACTGCCCGAAACAAAGCGTATAGTTNACATGTGTGATATTACAGTAGTTGGGTTATGATTTATTAGTCGCTGTTATATTTATTTAAGAATTGCAAAAAAAGGAGATCAATATTTAGCTTTTACATTAAAAAAAAATAATAATCACTTGGCAGTTGAGGATCTTGCCCAAGAATGGTAATTCAATATTTGAAACTGCCCGAAACAAAGCGTATAGTTTAAGATAGTACAATTACTGATTAATATCATTATAAATGTTACTACATTAAAAATTCCAATTACTTATATCTTATTTACAAAAATTTACTTGATATGGAAATAAATATAATATACATTGGAATTTTATTAGCTATTTATAATGTTTTGTATTTTTTCTTCTATTGTTCTTTGCAGTTATATATATTTACTCATGGGAAAGGATAATCTCAGTGTAAACAAATAATAAAAAGGTTAGTGATTAATTTTACTACAGAAACAAGAAATGACCTATATACTGTATACAAAATATCATTTGCAGTATCAACATACAACTGTTTAACATATATTTGTTTATATATTAATAAAGCAGAATATTTTACAATGACAAAAACAATAATTTGGGTGGTTAACTTATTGTCCTATGGAAACACATTTGCCTGCAACAATGTCTGTGCAAATGATTTTTCAGTCAAACCTCCAAACACAGAAAAGCTGCATTCTGATTGGCTACTTTCATCCCATAAACGACGAACGGGGTGAGAGTACTCTGTGTTTGTTTGATTCCTGTGGAGATGTGGGTTATTAGGACACGCGTTATGCCAGTGGTAATCCTTACCGTCACAGTAACGGCATGGAGTTGGCGGTGGTTGGCTTCTGTCCCACTTCACATTTTTATCTCGTGCACCGTCATTTGCAAGGTTGTTTTTACTTTCACTCGCACCTTTGTTTGTGGCTGTGTTGTTTGTTGTACCTGTATTTTCGTCCCGTTGTTGGCCAAAAGAGTTTTCTTGACGCGATCCTGGGATTTTTCTTGACCACTGACATTGCCTCGACATTGCTCGTGGTTCCATCGTGCGGCACCTGAGTTCAATTCGCAGTGCAGTTGGCACGGATTCCGCTCCAAGATGATCGCGGCGCGCATGAGTTTGTCTAGCCCACTGTTGAGCAGGGGTACCAACGCAGCGCGGTATTCTGGGCGCACCGTCTCCACCACTACGTCCAACACTTCACATTCAGGCAGGTGTGGATGGAAACGCCTGAAGAGGTGTATTTTCCGGGTGATGAATGTGGTTAGTTTCTCAGTCAGTTGCCGCTCTTCTAAAGTCAACTTACTTTGCTCTTGCAGCAATGTGAGTGCTCCACCAAAGCAGCACTGAAAAGTGTGGAGGAACTCCTCCCACCATAGACTGCAGTGATTGATAGATAGACTGCCACCAGCGGCAGGCTTCTCTCAGGAGAGTTGCACTCCAACAAACACAGCTAGGCCACTTCTCTGCGCATACCCCGTAGCGTTGGAGGTAGGAGGTGCAATCCTCCAGGAATGCCGATGGGTCCTCTGTGGAAAGGCCTGCATAGGTGGGCAGCAACTGATACCTCGAGGACGTGGTACGATCTGGCTCAGAGGTCGAGGTGGCTACAGTGGTTAGGTGTTGCCGTCTGTTGTTTTGTAGCCACGTGCTCGTAACTGGCTGAACAAGGGTGTTGTAAGGGTATTGCATCACCTGGTTTGTTTGGGAAATTTGCAGTGCACTGGGACCAACTATTGTAAAGAGGCAGACGTGGGAAAGTAGATGGCTAGTGGTGGTATGTAGGGGGCGGATGGTAGGAGAGGGAGAGGTGCTGAGGTCAAGGCCGGCTGGCAGGGTGTGGAATGAGCGAGCGGCATGGTTTTGTTTGCATCTGCCACGTATGTGCTGGCTGGTGCGATGTTGCGTCTGCCGCTGCTGTGCATTGCCAACACGTGAACTGTCAGTCTCTCCCCAAGCTGCAAACATTGGCCGTGCACATGCACTGCACACACTATGCACTTTAATACGTCCACATTTTCACTCCCTTCGCACGTAGGTCAGTGACACTGCGTGAATTGACAGTCTGGACCGGTCTGTAAGTCCTTGTAAACAGTAGAAGTGTTAATGTGACTTGAGGGATTATAACACTGGAGACATTTATTTAAAGTCTCTCCTGCTGACGGTAACGAACTTGACCGCAGATAGGCAAACTGCATGATGATATCTCTGTGTACACAAGCTGCATTGTAATGTGAAGACTCCCTGCCCTTCACACATTAGGCTTGCGCACACTATTTTTCTGAGTGGGTGGTAAGTGTACAAATTTTGTTTATTGTTGGCCAAAAATTCTGATTCGAATTCTAATTGTTTTTGTTTTGCAACACTTCGGAGCTGTCCATTGGTTCATGGTTGTTTAGGGCGCTGTTGCTCATGGAGCAGGTCTTACGAGTGTATGTGTGCCTAACTCGTACTTCGCTACCACGTGGGACGGGACATAAGCACTGCAAACACACAGGCGTCAGCATGCCTGCATGTGTTAGGCCAGCCATTGTTGATGTGCGCGTGTGACGCAGCAGACGAACCCAGTGGTGGGGGTTAAGGCCACAGCCAACTCCTCATGACAAGATCCTCCCTGCACCCACATGGAGGGGTGTACCAATCGGCGGTGAAGGGGTGTGCGCACCTGCGCACACAGCCAGATTCTTCCTCGTGCGGAGAAGCAGTGCTGGAGCGGGCGGGGGTGAGTGCAGGTGCACCCGCCAACTCTTGCCGCGTAGACACAAGACGCAGGAGGGGGAGGAGCTGTGACGTCACGCTGTCCCTAACATGGCCAACTTGCTGTTCGTGTCCTGCGCTGTAGATAAAGACAAGCTGCGAAGCTGGTTTTGGCGCACGTGCTGTAGTGACACTGGGCGTCATTCTGGCATCGAGTTGGCGTCAGATTGTCGTACCACGTTGCTTCCAAGGCACAATCTTGAAGCAGTCGAGGGAAAAGGATGGAAAGTTAGTTCAATGAAATTTGAAGTAGCGGTAAAATTTGGGAGTTTTTGGGCTGGATTTTCATACAGAAGGAAAATGAGGGAAGGGTACGCCCCATGGAAGGGCGACAATCAACGCTTTGCACAGGGCTGCTTTAGGTTTTGCGGGGCAGTAAAGAAGAGGCAAGTACAATTAAAGGTGGTGGTAACCCGACTAGGCACCAGACACTGTCGACAGGCGGTGTCGAAATGAGATTGTTGGTACTCTCACGATAGCGTGGCCATCCGCCCAGACGTACGTCATTCCCTTGGTGATGTAATATGTTTGAATTGCACCAAGATCCTGGTGAAGTCTGGCTGCCTGGTGCCTGATACTTACAATGCAGTGTATTGCGACTATTTAGGCTGACCCACACGCGTTAAATGGTGATGAATAATACTTTCAGTAAAACAGTACACATTCAGACTGTTAAAAATACACACTTGTATGCGGGTTGTGCGTGACCCATGCCCCTAAATGCCACGTGGGCCGTGCTTGGAAATAAAACACGTCGTTGCAAACTCACATATTTACCCTTTGCTGTATACATTAAACCACTTTGCAATGAACCTAAGTGGATCCTGGCCGCGTGCCTGCCAGGTAGGCTGTGCTGTAAAACTGTGTGAACGCGTGGTAAAACACTTTATGGAAAAATTAAGGTTCCCTGGGAAATGCTATTCCCATGGAAGAAGGGTTGTCTCTCCTGGTGCTGACAAACAAAAAAGGTTCTGCTGGAGAATTACTTACTGCTACGGAAAACTAAATGATTGGCGTGAAAACTTGAAGTGCATCCAGAGCATGATGCAACGCGGCCTACTTCTTGAGACTATGGACGAAGACTGNTGCAAACTCACATATTTACCCTTTGCTGTATACATTAAACCACTTTGCAATGAACCTAAGTGGATCCTGGCCGCGCGCCTGCCAGGTAGGCTGTGCTGTAAAACTGTGTGAACGCGTGGTAAAACACTTTATGGAAAAATTAAGGTTCCCTGGGAAATGCTATTCCCATGGAAGAAGGATTGTCTCTCCTGGTGCTGACAAACAAAAAAGGTTCTGCTGGAGAATTACTTACTGCTACGGAAAACTAAATTATTGGCGTGAAAACTTGAAGTGCATCCAGAGCATGATGCAACGCGGCCTACTTCTTGAGACTATGGACGAAGACTGNATTGGCGTGAAAACTTGAAGTGCATCCAGAGCATGATGCAACGCGGCCTACTTCTTGAGACTATGGACGAAGACTGAATCAAGGCGGGCATGCGTAGCCGCAGCATGGCGGCCATCATGCACCAGAACTACTTGCGTGATAAATTATTTATACTAACAAACACTTAACCCTTGAAAACATTTGTCAAAAATTCAACGATATTAACTAGAACAGGCAATACTTGCAGCAACACTTGGTTGATGGGGTGAAATGAGGATGACGACGTAAAATGAAGACATAGCGTTAATGAAAAAAAAAAAACACTGAACTAATATTGCAGGGGCGTCTCTTGCGTATTCCATGTGTCGTGTCTTTATAATTTTGTATCAAATTAACTTTAATATCGCCCTGCATTTATCCGCAAAATCTTCCATACTGCCCCTCTTCGATCAGTGAAGCCACCGGAGGGTGGTGGGGGATGGTGACACTGCTCTGCTCACACGTGCACTGCACGGCACTAACTTGCTCTGCACAAACACGTTCGGCGCTCGCGCACATTGTGCGTGTTGCTGTGGTGGAGTTGGGTGCGCAGCGTGGCAGACAGTCTAAAAGGGGCAGAATGTCATCCCAGGTCAAAAGTGACCAATTCACGTCACCTGCCGGGGATCAAATAGGCATCAAACTTCCAGGGACGGAATGCTTAGTCTTAAATATATTTCAGGATGGCATGGCAGAATAATACAAAAGTGGTGGCGAATGAGTGCTAACTGGCAGGGCACAGTGGCCTGAAGACAGCTGTAATCATGACTGCACAAGTTGTTCATGCACTCTCTCCGTATCTGTGTAGCTCGGCGTGCTCCTTCCAGCCTAAGTAGCTGCGACGCGCTGGTNAGTTGTTCATGCACTCTCTCCGTATCTGTGTAGCTCGGCGTGCTCCTTCCAGCCTAAGTAGCTGCGACGCGCTGGTGGTGTCGGGTCACAGATGGGGGAACCACCATCCGGCGAGGCACAAGGGCACAGCAACATTGCGCAGTGCTATGTCGCCCAAATATTACATACTTAGCCACTTGTGGGCTAAGTTAATCGAGCCCAAGTGTGCACACACATGTCTTTTGGTCATNCCAAATATTACATACTTAGCCACTTGTGGGCTAAGTTAATCGAGCCCAAGTGTGCACACACATGTCTTTTGGTCATGTTACTCAACACTTAACCATTAATACCAAACAGAGAGAGGGAATTTAGTGAAAAGACATAATAAATTATGATAATTTCATTTTCAAAAATACAGTGTTACTTACATGATTTAAAGATCATTGACACTTTCACATTATTAGCATGTAGTGATAATTGAAAATATGTCAGATAAACAAATTTGCAAGGCCACTACACAAAGGTTGCGCCGTAACGATGACTGCAATCATTTTCACTACGCTTTCAAAAGAGATATGGCAATAAGAACAACAATATGTGCTTCAAGCCTCATCATATTTAGTACACCACAATGCAAGAAAAATCAAAATAGACATTTAAAATGAAAAAATATATAGCTGGGCAAAAGAATTGAAACAAGGTACCTATAGCAGTTGGAGACAAAGATCAAAATTATTACCAGTGGACACTTGAGCAGCTGTTTAGAGGGAATTCGCAACAAATATGAGAAGTAGGTACGGCAAAGGTTAAGAGAGAACTTAAGAATTCACTTACAAAAAAACAAAGATCTGTAAAACATAAAATGATATCACAGAAAAATTTGGAACATCAAATTAACTTTTGTGGTGAAATAAATATTCAATTCCACAAAACTGACATGCAGGGGAGGGGTAGAGGAGGAAACAGTAATTAGCAATGTTGTGNGAAATAAATATTCAATTCCACAAAACTGACATGCAGGGGAGGGGTAGAGGAGGAAACAGTAATTAGCAATGTTGTCAAACTTATGCGAGGATGAAAATAAGACAAAAGACGACAGACTAAAGACAGCTGACATTGAAAGTTGCAACAGCAGTGGTCTCGGCATGGGCAGGATGTTGTGCAGTCCATTACATAATTTTCATAAAAAGCTTGGTTATGCCAATGTAACAAATTCTAGGAATTCCACAACAACCAATAATAATGTATGTAACTTTTATGTTTCAATCATTTTCATCCATAAAACAGTAGAAGAACAAGACATTTTTTTTAAATACAGCTTTCCAATAATGTTGTTGAATGTGGTATTTTTTTTTTAACCTCAACCTGTGTGCATTTAAGATTCAGTGGCTATCGATTCCAAAGCAGATAATGGGAACCGTTTTATAAAATGGTTTGGCTAAGAAATTTGTTTCCTTTTTGCTAATTTAACAAGAATATTCTCTCATTTGGAAATATGTCTTACCAAACATTTCTGAACTTACTATAGATTTTATAAATTAACACCTCTTTTTTCTTTAAAAACATACTTGCAGTGGATGCTGTGTTAAGAGTTTACAAATTCAAATTATATGACACGCTCTTAGCTTTATGACCAACCACTCAAAATGAACAATATACCAAAAGCAGGGATCCTGACTTTGTTACACAGGATTTTTCCTTCCATTTCAAAGAGGCTACTTGTAATGTTCAGTGGTTCAGTTGGCACCCTTGAATATCTGAAACGTCCCACTGAAATAGGGAAACATTTAAATGTAAGTTTTTGTGTCACAAAGTCACCCCAACTTGTCACAAAGTGACCCCTGCTTACAGTAGGTAAAAATGCTGTAAATTCGCAAACAGGCTTTTTCTATTTGTGTGTGTGTGGGGCAATACATCCTCAGGAAACAGATAATAAATAATACATAAAGCATGGATCATCACGAAAAATGTGGTATAAAAAAGTTTAGACAGAAACAAACAATAACACAACCAGGAATGCAGCCAGGGGGGAGGATTGTGTGTGGAACCATCTCCCCAAGTTTATATAGGAAGCATTTTAATAACTTAAAATAATTGCAGGTGTCGTGGTGTGACAAAAATGTAATTACTGAAGAAAGGACTCTTTCATGTGCAATTTTCAGTTGTTTCTTTCTCATCTTGCAACTAAGTCTAATTTTGAAATTACACTGCCACCGAGTAAGTACCTTCAAACTGTGAATTTGGATCTCAACCTTGCAGTACGCTCTGCGATGAATATTACAGACCTCTCGAAACAGTATGCCAAATACGAGGCATGTTTTCGAACAACATTCGCTATGGCTTCAGAAGTCTGTACAGGATTCTGGATAGAAACCGCTCAGCTGCACGTTGTGGGCGCCTAGACACTCGGGTGCAAAGTATCAGCTGAAAACTGGGAAGGAGGGGAGGCCAATTTCATAAAAACTATTTGCATTCCATTTGTGGATGACCTTGTACATGTGAACTACTGATGAGAAGTTCCTTCACCATAGAGAAATACTCTGAAACAGAAAGGTTTCCGATACTCAACAAAAGTGCCAGACAGCTGGAGAAGTTAACATATCTCATGGGCTCACGACCCACATCAAAGAGGAGCTTTTCCCTTGAATGTTATTAGTACATTGGCTTGCAAAAAAAAATAATTCACAACATACAACTGATGTTGCAAATATCCAGTATTGCATAACCCCTAATGACTATACTCCCTTCAACAACTCGCACATGCAAGAGGTCATTTTCAAATTTAAAATAAACAAAAATTTATTTGATAAAAAACTACTAAAGGAAATATTCTGAACTGCCTTGCCTTTAACCACAAAAATGAAATATTATGGCATCACAAGTATAAGTAATAAACCATTTTGCAGAAAAACCATGGGGGTAAATATCCAGCTGCAATAATCTTACTGATATAAATACTACGTAACTTTCTCTCACATGTATTTGTTGTATTCAATTTTTTTAGATTTAACACTAAAAGTCACTATTAAATTTTTTAGGTGAAAAATTAATTCCCTTCCTCGGCCCCAAAAATAACTTCTGCCAGCATCACTGTAGAACAAAAAATAGAAGAAAACCTCAATCAAAAATCACTTAATCCTCCAGGCTGAGAGTTTATCGTAGGGCTAACGATGTAGAAAAACATTCACAATATGCTTTGGATAGGCAAGAGTGAGACATGGACATAACGAGACAAGGAACACGGAACGTAAAACACTTTACTCTTCAGGAGCTCCCTAATGCTAGAGAACATACTGAAATTTATGAAATGAATGTGATGGTAATAAAGGAAATCAGGTGGACATGATCATGAATGCTAGAGATGCTATGGTGGAGATCAAAGAGGTTGCCCATAGAAATAGAACAGGCATTGCATTACACAACAGACTACGGAGTCCTGTGTTTAAGTCTGAATCTACGTACTGTTAAAAGGAAACATTTGAATACCATCCCTATATGTACTGTCGTCAGAGGCCCTCAGGCCCCGGCCTTTAGCCCGGTCCTAATGGCAGCGGCTTGAGCAGGTGAAGAAAACCCCAGCAATGTGAAGTGTGGTGATGCCTCCCCCATTTCAGTGTATAGCAGAGTGACCCCAGTGTAACGAGTGTGGTCGTGCAACACATCGCAGGAGGTAAGGAATGGGGATTTAGCAGGCAGGCTGGCCAGCTCGCCAACGAAGCCACGGTGACTGCATAATGGTAAACCCAGCAGGTGCTGGCCATGACGTCATGCCATCCATACTCTCTAACCCCTCAGGGCTAAAACTGGAAGGGTATTAAAACAAAAAGGGGACGTTGCAGAACTAAACGTCCAAAGTAACAACTAAGGGAACAATTATATGTAATTTTGCCAACACATGTGCAATGGTTTTTAATTAATGTTTTTATGTTAATATGCATCATTGGCCCCTTCCGCCAGCCATGAATGGTAGTCTGGAAGAAGCCGTGGCCAGGGGAGGACGTGTGCATCGCGTGGGGGCCTTCAAGTTTGCCGTTGTTTGATATAGTAGTGCTGTATGGAATCGTAAGTTATCCAAACCGTTTTCGTTTTAGCCCCAATTTTTCGTTAATCATTTAATTTTTCCCGCAAATGGCGTTAGCAATTTGCTGGCTGCAGAAGTATTGATTATTGTCACGCCTGCTTTGTTCATGTCATTACTTCACATTCTGCCGCATCGCTGCCAGAAGCCATGCACTTGACACAGTTGACTCGTTGGCATCCTGTATAAAATCCTCCCCCCGTTGGCGTAACGTAATTTTGTGATTATGCTGCTTTTAGTTTTAGCAGATTTTATAAAAATACATAGCATTATTTTTGGGTAAATATGGTAATTTGTGGCAACATTTCGTAAATAAAATGATATTCAAACACAAATATTATAACACATGTTACAGTTTATAGATTGCGGGGCCTATGTTTCATATATTTCTGTACTTGACAACCTCAACTACCAATCGTGGCAATGAACTCCTGTTATTCGAAAATTTCTATTATCTGAAACGGTCCAGGTCTCAATCATTTCGGATACAGGATGCTCCACTGTACCAACACATCGATCCAATATGCTTGGCAAAATGAATGCACACCAAAATATCGGAAGGAAGCTATCAAAATGCCCACATAACATGGAAACATACTAACATGGAAAGACACTTCAACTGGAAGGAGACCTTTGGGAAGACCGAGATTCGGTTGGAAGGAACAAGTGGAGAGAAGTTGTGAGTGAACCAAAACCTTCTGAGGTTTAATGCACCACAGTGACTGACTGACTGACAACCTTTTGAAGCAGACTACTCTGTGAGACATAGCCTGTTACGTAAGCATAAGGACGCTTTTCAAGTCAAAGACATCGTCGAGCAAACTATTCTATTCCCTGTAATTTTGAAAGTCTTAACACAACAATTTTTTTTTAGGAAAAGATCAGTATTTCGAAGTGCTCTTTTAGGACAGTGCTCGGGAATTACTTCAGATATTAAACATCATTTTATAAGATTTTGCTTAAAAGCAGCTACCCTGCCCCGCTACCCACAAAGTTTCTCCAAGGACAAAGTGTCCATTTGATGACATAGCTGCGCCAGCATGTGAGAAAAGATATTTTGTACAACTCTGCTTCAGAACAAAATTAATTTTAAAACTTATGCATTACAAAATCTTCAATTGTTACAATTCTCCTTCCTCCTTTCCCCAAACTGTAAATTACACTCTAGTCCTACAAAATTATACATCGGTATAAAGTTTAAATTTAATACTCATTCTCTTCAGAAAAAAATCAAATCTTGGATTTTTGGGGTTACTGTAATTCTTTTTTTATCGACATTAAAATGTAAGATAAACTTTTAACTTCACGAGCCCTGCAATTGCACATGGAGTAACATAATCTAATAATTACGGCACAGATCACTGTAAAAAAAACCTGGTGTTCCAAAAAATTGAAAGCTGCCGGCAGTGCAGTATTTTGATATTCTGAGGCAATAAAGACATAATAATATTTAATATAATTTATAATAGAAAATTATATAATTTAATTTGTAACATATTGCAAGTTAATTCTTGTGTGTAAAGTTAGTTAACGTGTTTACATACAAATCAGAATAAGAATTACAAATGGACTGAAACTGTATGGATTTTGATTTTAATAACTACATTTACATTATCATTGATAATATTTGTTCATAAATTAAAGCTTTATTGCATTTTAATGTGTACACATTTTCTTTTGATGCCCAGAATATCAGAAACAGTATGAAATGAAATTATTTTGAAATGAACAAATGGGCCAATGTGTGAATGTACACCTTTTAATAAACAGGAATTGCACAAAGAAAATAAAATTTTATCACACTAGTAACAATAATATTATGCAACTCAATTGGGTAGGATGAAAAAAAAATAAATAATGTAATATCAATAAGGATAAACAGAGGCTGCATAACTTTATAGGTGTAAGGCCTTAATCACACTTATGATAGAAGAAATAAAATAAAACATTACACGCAAGACAGAAGCAATACGTAAGTACTTTTGCTGCTGATGAAGATACTTTGATATTGAAATAAACCAATGTTGGCAACATAGCCTACATGCTTTCTTTCTATCAATGTTCAAGTGATAAGAGGCACCTACACGTCTAAATACCATTGCAGAGTTAAAATAACGTCAAATATTAATCGATCAAGAATGTAAGAGCAAGCAACATTTTGAGGGCAGAACAAATTATCGGGTTTGGGGTTTGTCATCATTACAGCGCAATCACATTATTATGCAACATGCTCCATCTACTTGCTGACAACTGACATTTGCAATAAATTTTAATTTCTTCTTGACGTTCCCAGTTGTTGCTTACTGACTGGCAGTTACATGATGTGTTTCAAGAGCAAGTTGGCATTCCTCGCACCAGAAGAAAGGAAAGTACGTGTTCATAGTTCTGTTTGTTCTTCAGTGAAAGTTAATACTGAGTTTATGGTCATGCTGAATTTAGTTAAATGATCCTATTGTATCTTCTTCATCGTGAGAATGTGGAAAGGAAACACTCAGAACACAATTTATCACATCATTAAAATTTTTTCTCCGCGGCAGAAAATATCCATGAACAAGCTTTCATTGTTACCTGTCAAATGGCATATGTACTTATTATCAAGCAGAAAGTAATCTGAAATTATTTTTTAACGTAGGGTGGTCGAAATGAAATCCTTTATATATGTACTGTTTCGCACATTGGTATGCATGGGTACTCAAACAAAAATTTAGTATTTTTAATTAACCGTATAATTGTCATGATTGGTAATTTACATCTAGCACACTACAGTTTCAACCAATAATGCAATTTTTGGTAATTTTTTTCAGCAAAGCAACTTCTGTAGAAAATAGAGGCTTATATTTTTGTAACACACACAACATTTACATGCTCTTGAAACTGATTAGAGCACTGTGTAATCGCCAACTAGAGGTTGGATACAGGATGTTTTCGCTGTATGAAAGGAATATTATTTATACAACCTTAAACATCAGTACGAACACTGGAACACTGTCACGTGGAACCTAAGAGGATCAGTCTTTAAATGCATCATTTAAAGCTTTTTCTAATAATGTTACATTACATTTTCACAAGATTTCAGTATAGAAACAATTTCTCTACAAAACAGTGAACTCTATAGACCAAATGGGGGAAAGGGTGTCAGTTGTGATTTGTTTGCCAATTACTAACGTAATTAGTGACAAGCCGGGAAACAGAATTGACTAAATCCCTGCACGGGTCACAAAAATACCAAGGGTGCAAAGTGCGGACCACGTGGTCGCCCAGAACTAAGCAATCCCGTAACTTTATGGAAAACTAACTAGTGCATTGTGCAATGCTTATTAAAGGAATACAGTCACAATTAATGACACTGTTAACCAGTGCCATGCACAATAATTAGAGACACGTGTCTTGACTCCAGCAGTGGAACACTTGAACTCTAACTGAACCACGCCAAAATTCTCATGAAAACAAACGTAAAAGTTAATATTAATTAAAAGGCTTTTAATTAATGCATAATAATTCTCTCCTTGTTAAAAAGTGTTCTATGTGTGTATTCTTTTTTTTAAGGTAGCAGCAAAGACTCTTTTTGAAAATATTGAAAATGCTATTAAAATTATTGCCATGGAATTTTTCTAATTTTTGTGTACATCAATGTAAACTACAATTCACGTCTCGCAAAGTGAAATGTATTTTCCATTTCACTCATTTCATTTTCATCAAGAGATAATCTGTTTTGGCAGGTGGTGGTCAACTCCCATTACCTATGCCACGCTACCCCCTCTTCAGTCTGAGAGTAGCGGGTATCAGGACAGGTCGCATCACGCGGTTCGGGGGCGAAGCAACTTTGTACTTCAACCACGTTCACTGCAATAGACTTTCATCATACTGGAACATTTTTCTTTGATTTCTTCTTGCACCCCAGAGTACGCCTCCCTTCCGGAGCAGACTCACGGCCCCACCGGCTTAATGTACAACATAATCTTTTGTTCATGTCCGTTGACGCATTTTGCAATAGCAGCTTGGGCCAGTGTGGGGCCTCGTGCCGCACGCCCGCTTAAGTGCTGTACCATCTCATCTGGATTTTTCTCAAATAACACTGGTATTTTCTTGAAACCAATGTGTATGTGTACATTATTCCTGCCTCACAGGGATCTTAAAGGCGATGGCCCCTGGCAACCCTCAACTACCTGCCACGTTTCTCTACGTCACTAATTGTTTGTCGGTGTATTGGAACAGCATGTTGGGGAGCCACAATACCCCAGTTTGGGAGCGTGCAAGTTATGTCGCATATTCAGCCGCCGACGTCAATCATCACGTACGACCTCGTTAAGACACGAGGCACAGGGTCCATTAGCCTGGGCTTTTCGAACACAGCCCACCTCAAGAGTCTCGTGGTAACCCGAGCGGATTCCCTTAACTGGTTAGCTGGCGCCCTCAGGACATTAATCTCATCACAACCCTGAGACCAACCCCGAAACAAGTCACTTTCTTGGCGTTTTAGGAAAGGAATAAGCAACTCCTTTCATAATAACCACTGGTGTATCCATGTTTAGTTGAAACAAACCACTTCTACGACAATATAGCCTACTCAGCTATGACATCACTCTGAGGAGACACAGAAGGGGAGAAACTCACCCATCCCCTACATGGCGGCAATCAATGTTCAATTGACTGCAGAATGCGTAAGCCTTGGACGACCTCACCAACCCCAGGGAAAAATACGACAGACGGTAGCAGAATGTCGTTTGCTAGCAGCATTACTTTGTACGACTTTTATTGGCCAAATTTTTTCCACCCATGCCCTTCTGGCCCAGGACAAAAGTGTGCTAATGAAGAGAAGACAGTCGCAACACTTCTTCAACGTTCCCTTGCTCAGCGATCCCTCTCTAAAGTTCACTAGTTCCTTAGTTCCTTGTATCAGTACTTGTTGCTTGAGCTTTCTAGCGTTCCTTCCTTACTAAGTGGCCTTTTATCCAAGCCCTTCTGCACAGTGAGGTGATCTCAGGCACCAAAGTGACCGCCACAGTAACACTACAGAGTGGCAACACCATACCAAGATCATTGGCTCGGATCCTTTAGTGTAAGCCCAAACATACAAATAAAATGCAAACCATTCCATTTTTTTTTNACCAAGATCATTGGCTCGGATCCTTTAGTGTAAGCCCAAACATACAAATAAAATGCAAACCATTCCATTTTTTTTCTTTGTTCTCAACTTCCAAACTCACATAGAGAGACAGTTCATCCTCCAACAGTTTTATAACACACTGTNTTTTTTTTCTTTGTTCTCAACTTCCAAACTCACATAGAGAGACAGTTCATCCTCCAACAGTTTTATAACACACTGTGTCTGGGCCTTCAAGTCTGCTAATGCCACGGCTACCAGACAATCCACAGGGGTCTGCCGAACGTCACCGGTTCTAGTAAGGAGGAATTCATTCCCTGAGTACCCAATTACGCTCACTGCTTTGACAAGCCTTGGGAATATCTATGGCTACGCCTCTCTCTACTTGGAATCTGCCAGTAATAGGTTGCTTCCCACCTGACCAAGCACAACTATGGTGTCGCCTAGAATGACACCTCTTCCACCGACCTCTTTGACAAATATACGGAAATGCAGCTTCCATTGGAGGAACCTGCCAAATGACCCCAGCCAGCTGCACAGGATACCTGATTGTATACCGCCACTGGCCCTAACACTCCAGGTCCAAGAGGCTCAGGTACCCTACCACTAACAGTATTCCACAATGGGATACTAAATGAGTTAGCCACCAAACCCAATATGAAACAAAATTTATTAGCCAGGGAACGGACAACTTCTTCCCGGCACCTTTAAGCTTTCAGCAGCAGGTATAACAATTGGTTTGTTGAGCTCAGCACTTAACCAATCAGAACACAATCCCACTAAGATATTTACATCTTAACGTAACCGCTATAGTTCTTGAGTTCTCTTCGTGGGGCGAGTCCAACAAATACATAAGCATCAACCATCACTAACATGTGGCATCCCTTGACTTCAGCGGACTAGATCAAGTGTTGACCGTAAATATGTAATACATGGCGCCGCTGCGATAAGCAACATAAACAACCTGCAATGAGTGATCATACACCATCGACTATGTTTGAATGATAGGTGCTGTCCAACATACGTGGAGCCCAGCACAGCATTCATAATGACCAAACGTTAAGTAAAGGACTGCATTTCTGTTACAATAATTTTGTGCCTTCTATAAAAATCAATAATTTTACACTTTTAAAAATTTTTCTTGGGGTGAAAAATGTTGAATTTATATTTNTGTGCCTTCTATAAAAATCAATAATTTTACACTTTTAAAAATTTTTCTTGGGGTGAAAAATGTTGAATTTATATTTTTTTTTTTCAGAAGATACTCTGGGTAGTATTTAGATAGTAAAGTACCGTACTTTCATTTTCCAGCATCGTCAACAGAGAACACCAACTTTACAAGTTATCTTGAACTCTAGCCTCAGCTATGATCAACGCCAGTACAGTGCAGCAAGTGGATGGTTAGCAAGCAAGTGTTAAGAACATAATAAGCGACAAAATTAGTTACATGCTGCTTAGTACATACATGGTACAAAATATGCAGTTTACAGCACTCAGTTATTTGTTTGTAATGTTTCACTTCAAGTACCGACCAGTACTGTCGTCATGACATCAGTGAGGGTGACAAAAGCACAGTAAATATTTAACAACCTAGAGACTGGGACCTGGGAAACTGAAGCACCATACTAGCCGAATATGAGACAACCTCGGAAATAAGGCAACCCCTACATTTTTACTTTAGTCAACAGGAAATATTCCTCCATTTACAAATTATTTGGACATGTAATTTAGTACTTACTTTGTCCATCCTGATATTTTTTCTAATTATAAAGCACAGAATGTTAAAGTTTTTAACATTACGTTAAGTGGCTAGTTGGGTTGTGCGAATGTGACTATTTTTCTCACAAAATGAAAATGAGAAATAATTTTATAAAAGATCAGTTTTAATGAAAGTTAACAAATTTCATAACATTTGAGCACGATATTCATTTTGACAAATTTGTTGCAAAACAAAACCATAAAAACATATGGAGTATTTACCACAAGGGTTCTTGCCTACGTTTAAATTTCCATTTTAGTTATTTTAGTTGTAAAATAATAAAAACAAAAAAGATGATTTACAGATAAAACTTCCCTTTAGTGGTGCACTAAAGAACATTCATTAAACACCCAAGTATGAAGATTATTTGTTTCGTTACAACTTTCGTCAACCAAATTTATTCCCAAAATGAAAATGAACGTTGTCATTTTTAATTTTTGTTTTGGTATACCGAATATTCTCACAACCCCAGTGTCTAGTAACGTAATGAGACAATATGTCTGTTCAAAAACATTCCCATTACTTGCTACAACTAAAGCAAAAATATTGATCTCAAAATTGAATGTGAAAATATGACAACCCTTAAATTATTGGAGTAAAAAATAGGAATAAAACAATTCCTTATATTCTGGTGAATATGGTACTTGGGGGCAATGTTACAAAACCCAACAATTTTTTATCTTCATACATACACATCGTTATTTCCAGAACATTAGTACTACCGAGAAAAAAAAGGTTGCCCTTGACAGCAAATATGTGCTCTTCTCAAAAACCTTAATTGTTAATTACAATAAATTGTAAATTATCTGTAATCCAGAATTCTCATAATGACAATGAAAAAATATCAGTGTTGCGAAGTAATGATTTTGCATCCTTGTTGTAAATAGTTAAACAGGTAACATGTAGGATGATCTTGTATACTGGTCAGTCGCGGATATGTCCCTGCACGAGTGTGATGGTAGTCTTAATGTTCTATCACTTTTGTTGGTCAGTGCTTAAAATGAAACATTAATGACCAGCTAGCTACTATTACAATTTATATCCACCATATACAATCATTGTAATTATGTCTTAGTATTCAGCTACTGCACTGAAGGAATATATTAATGACAGCAGACTATGCTAAAAGGCTGGAGGGAGCAAAGAGAGTGCACATCACAGAATGTGTTTCACATACAGCAACAAAGTACAACACGCCATTCTTAACAACTTTAACATTAAGTAACAATGTAAAAAGATTAAATCTGTTACAACAGTAAACTTTATAATTGTACAAAGCGTAAGAGAGTGAAAAATTTTTTCGAGTATTCAGTGGGAACTTCCCACTGGAATATGAATAAAATAATGTGGTAACAACAAACAATTTTTATTTGTTGACACACAGTTTGTGCCAGACTCCCAACATATTTAAGATTCCATCAAAAGAGCTACCTTCCAAAAAACACACAAAGAAATAAATGTTCATGTAGGCACAAGTACAAAGTTCATTTTTTANTCAAAAGAGCTACCTTCCAAAAAACACACAAAGAAATAAATGTTCATGTAGGCACAAGTACAAAGTTCATTTTTTAAAAAAGTTTGTCATTTATACTTTAACACAGTTTTCAGGATATATTAAATATATTTTCACTTCCGTATTGNTTTTTTAAAAAAGTTTGTCATTTATACTTTAACACAGTTTTCAGGATATATTAAATATATTTTCACTTCCGTATTGCTAAAGACTTCAATATTCATTGCTTTTTTTCCAATATGTATGCTGAAAAAATACATATGTTTATTCCAATGGTTTGCTTGTTGCAAGAGTTTTGTGACAGATAACCACAATTTCCTTCACAGCATATTAACATGGGTGAGAATAGTTTTCAAGGATCATGTGCAACACTCAGGACAAACTGCTGCAACAAAATCACCTTTCTACACACGNGGGTGAGAATAGTTTTCAAGGATCATGTGCAACACTCAGGACAAACTGCTGCAACAAAATCACCTTTCTACACACGGATTAATGTTCACACATGGACAAACAAGGATTTTCCACACACTAACTACGACAATGCGACACACACCACTTTCGATTACAACATAAAAAGAACAGTTATCGTCATCTCTAGTGCCGATCGGAAAAAAAAAATAAAAATTAAATAGACATACCTTCTCAGAACTATTTATTTGTGCTAAACTAGGCATCTCAAATTTCTTCCTAGAGAAACATTGCAGCATTTGTCACAAAANGGGTGAGAATAGTTTTCAAGGATCATGTGCAACACTCAGGACAAACTGCTGCAACAAAATCACCTTTCTACACACAGATTAATGTTCACACATGGACAAACAAGGATTTTCCACACACTAACTACGACAATGCAACACACACCACTTTCGATTACAACATAAAAAGAACAGTTATCGTCATCTCTAGTGCCGATCGGAAAAAAAAAAAAAAAATTAAATAGACATACCTTTTCAGAACTATTTATTTGTGCTAAACTAGGCATCTCAAATTTCTTCCTAGAGAAACATTGCAGCATTTGTCACAAAAACAGGTCCTTCTTACTGTACAGTTGTTGATAAATATAGAAGACCCACGCACGGTGCGTGTTCTTTGGAAAGAAAGTAACAGTTTTAGCAATTCCTAAATAGTTGCAACCAGGAAGTTCCTGAAGGAATAACAGGTCCTTACTACAAACTGCTGAGAATCACAGGGAATACATTTTGAAACGTAGCTGACAAAGGTAGAAACACACTTGCATTTCTTCCAATGGCCATATTCATCATGTAGCATTAAGGCAACTACGTGGACTTGAAATAATCAAGGGGAACCCGCTTATTTTTCCTTTCCTGCAAAAGGACTTGCCGTATACAAGATGAATTCACACAAAGTAAAACTACAAATATATAATTCCCATACAAGACAAAATAGCATTAACGCCAATAATTGTTCTATTGAAAAATAAGTGCTTAAAAAAATGTATACCATTGCTGTTTAGTATTAGAAAACTGCCTTCATTCAAATGACGCATTCTATTGTGGATAGACTAAGTAATGGAAAACCTGGGTGCCCAGCAATTTCTCTCGGCTATTATTTTCTCTTGATTCCCTCTGTACAACATTCAATAAAGCCATTCTAGGTATTTGTTTTGTCTATGTACGTAGCTGTATATGCTTCTGCAGAGAAATATCACCTGCAATATTCCTGAACCCGAATCAGTCTCTGCTAATTTTCTTAACTACTTCGAGTCGAGGAAGTTCATTCATCCGAATAAAATTCTGTGTAGTCGGCTGCCTTGCAGTTTTGAGGTACTCGTGACTTTCATGCACTGGACGAGATCCATCTTTCCCATGAAGTCTGGCAAAATTCTCGATTGGTTTCGCCGCAAGAACGGCCAGTTCAGCACACCCCCCAGTTGAACGTCCAAAATGTACACAGAAATTAGAGTCAAGATCTTGGCTCAGACCAGAGAGCACTAACCAGTGTTGGTTGTTTGAATGTTGGCATCCTACGAAACAAACTACACATTGGCATTTCTTGTGAAATGAACGTGGGAAAACGTAGTTTTCAGGTGGCTCTCAAAGATCATCTAACAACCTGTATGCAGTGGGAATCACAGAGTATAGGAATTGTGTTAACGTAAAGACAGATGAAAAAAAAAACTTAGAAAAATGATTATATAGGTGCAAATAATACAAGTAGCTCACTAAACACTACATAAATTGGCTGAATTCACTCTTTAGTTAGCGATCGGTCTATATCTGTTTCTTGCAATATAGGAAACTTAAACTGTAACTACACAATAAGCGAATCAACTNAGTTAGCGATCGGTCTATATCTGTTTCTTGCAATATAGGAAACTTAAACTGTAACTACACAATAAGCGAATCAACTAAACTTCAGCATTATGGTGGGCCACAGGAAAGGAAGTTAGGCCTATGTTAATAAGGCCAGTTCACAACTTTCAAACATTGTCATTGTTACTATTATGAAGTTCACTTGTGAAGCATGCACGTGAAATACTTACAATTAATGCTGATTGCAGCCTGGAAACCAGTATAACTCTGGAATGTTATTTACGCAGCTTCTTGGTTGTAAGGTGTGCTGTCATTAACAGTAACAATAACAACACCTTCACTACACGTTACAAACAACAAACTATCTCTCGTGTTGTGACGCTGGTGACTGAACAGTGACCGTCGTGTCCGCAGCGTACAGCCTGCACGATTCACTTTCGCCACCGATACGTACGTTGTGAGGCTAATGAGATTTTGGAGTCTCAAGTACAGATGTTATAAACAAGATTAACTACAAGAAGGTGTTATGACCAGTTTTTTTTTTTTTTTTGGACAATTACACTTTGTCCATTATGTTTGTAGCACAGCTGTCTTATTCCATCTGTTTGGCTAGAGACGAAGCTCACAGCGTTCTTGCCTTTACTCTCGTTGTACAGACTGCCATTACTACATCACGGACGTCAACGGGAAATTTGTACAGGCGGAGACCGACATCGAGCTGATGCCAGCGACGACTCATCAGGACTGTCTTGACAGGTTTCTGCCCACATTCCACCACAGAAAAATTATGAGGACATATAAAAGTTTCTGAGGACTTTCAAAGAAGTATTGGCAGCCGCACAACTGTTCACAGCCTGTGGACCAAGAAAATGTTGGGCACCGAGACC
Organism: Clitarchus hookeri; assembly: GCA_002778355.1. NCBI lineage: Eukaryota > Metazoa > Arthropoda > Insecta > Phasmatodea > Phasmatidae > Clitarchus > Clitarchus hookeri. The sequence goes on from NQII01001368.1 coordinate 249,290, forward strand.
TTGCTTCATCATCCACAAAGTGGGTGGATCACCGAGACAACAGTGACTGCAACCTGAGGTCTAATATATCGTTTCTTACGCCAGCCACCCCACTACAGTGATATAGCACANAGACAACAGTGACTGCAACCTGAGGTCTAATATATCGTTTCTTACGCCAGCCACCCCACTACAGTGATATAGCACCCGTGGTCACACTCGCTGAATAGTCAGTTGGGTCGATCCACAACAAAAACCAGTCCAGTCAAGGACAATACAAGGTCGCAATGGTGACCAGTGGGACGTTCAACAAAACTTTGCATTAGCGTGGATACAAAGTATACTTTCTCGAATGCTGTGTATGGTGGGGAAGGAAAAAAAAGGACGATCTTATGCCAGTGTAACAAACCAATGCAAGCAAGTTAAATATCTTCTTTTGTGGTTCAAAGCCTCAGTTGGCAGTAAGAAAAACTTATTTGTGGTGGCTGGCAAGAATACCCCTCCTGAACCCAGCATAAAACGTAATGAAGAGGAGGAAATAATTATACAATGGAACCTAAAAAAAAATGCAATTTAGTTGTAATTTCCAGCTTGGGGATGTATCATTTAGGANAAATAATTATACAATGGAACCTAAAAAAAAATGCAATTTAGTTGTAATTTCCAGCTTGGGGATGTATCATTTAGGACTGCTAGGTTTTTTTTAAATTAGCAAGCTGAACTAATTTTGACATTAAAATTTCTAATTTTCCTGGAAAATATGCACCCAGAACCCCACTTCACTGAATGCTACAATAACAACCATAACTAAAAATTCTAGGAACATGATATGTCACTGCTCGCTTCCTCAAATGGTTAACTCCCAGATTTTTGCATGTGGGAATCGTGCTGGACAATGCCACTGGTTGGCAGGTTTTCTCAGGGATCTCCCGCTTTCCCCGTCCTTTAATTCCGACCCTGCTCCATACCCACCTCGCTTCACCCTCGTCGGCTCTCAAGACCTCAGTGTTAAGAGCCGCCCAAATCTCTTTAATCACTTCACTCACTTACCTCAAACACTGGGTCTTGTATTTCCAGTCTAGCCCACATGCATGTTTCCAGGGAAGGGACTTTCAAAGTGTGGGAAGATTGGCGCAGGAAGCCAAGTTTGTGCCTGGAGAAATAAGTAAACATGCATTCACTCAAATAAATATTTCCTCGCCGGGAAGANAACGACAGTGGCACCCTTTGCTACTATTATGGTCTGTCTCATATAAGTTGGCGAGATTTTAACAGTCAGTGAGTGGCAACTCGACATATACATAACAAACAACGTGCCATTTACAAAATCCTGTATCAGCTGATGCATGAACGAACTGCACTGCTGACACACATCAAACAAGCAGAAAATACACCAATAAGAAAGAGTTTCTAGATGAATTAATACTTTTATTTTACGTGTTCACAAACCAGCTGTTATTAGTGTTACAAACTAAACTTTGTGCTAAAGTAGTAATTTTTATGTGTTCAAAATGAAATGGACATTAAAATGGTCCGCATTCAAATGAAATGCAACATCAAACATTGGAAGATACTTTTATGTCATACCCCCATTCTCCACACCTTCCATACATGTGTGATATTAATTCCAAAAGCCTACAGAAATATTGAAGAGTATAGTTAAATAATTTTTTCAAATAATTTGACGAAATATATTTAAAACTCTTGTCCTTTTGAGCCAATAAAAGGAGAAAAGTGAACTTTTACAAAGACGGAATCAAGAGGTAGGTCAAAGTGCTGCTACCTGTTGAGGTAGTTACCAACAAGTCCTACCACGCCATCTGTTACAACACGCCTTTCCACGCTATCTGTCAGCCAGATCCCGGACTACAACCAGTTCTCCTGCTAACCCAAATTTTTGTTGTTTTCGTGTTGTTACTATTCTGTATTAATGAAACGAAGAAAATGGGATACGCATGAATAGTTTTGAAGAATTCTTACGTTATTCTCTAACTCAAGCTGTTTAGTATCAGTAATAGCAGAATAACTGCTTTGCAAAAGTCGTTGGTAAGTTGTTTGTTGGTGAATGAAAAGTGCGTTGTCAAGCAAGTTTCCCATATTACTTTTATTTCCAACATATTAGCTGTAACATCCAAAGTGTGATAAGAACTACAATTACCGTCTCGCAAATTTTAACCAAAATTCATTGTCTGTAATTAAAAAAAAAGGTAACAAATGTTATATTTTTTTCAAGGTTTTCTGTTTTTAATTTTTAAACCTACAAATTTTTTAGACAAATGTGAGTGTATAAATACCTTAAAATTTCTTTATCATTACAATGGAAAGTGAATTAGCTGACAGCGTGTTAATAAAATTAATATACAGCCGCCACTTGACGCACCAACTGATGGCGAAAGGATACTATCAAAATCTCGCCAACTTGCATGAGACAGACCGTACATATGTATTCCTTTAGGCTATTAATGGTAAAATGAGCACTTTTGGGGCTGTAGTTACTTTTATCCTATCAGCCATTTTTTATCCTTCCAACCTTTTAAAAAATAAATATTGCTGTACAAGTAATAAACACAGTGTATATATTTCACCAGACTCGAAAGTTGATGTCCAAGGCTACAATAACATATATTTATTGACTATTATTCTAAATGAGAGGTCTTCAAAAATTGCTCACTTTACCAATAGCCTCTAATGTAACTGCTTATTTATAATTTTATCAGAAATATTATTTACAACCTATAATGACAAATCAGTGCACAGAATGTAACAGGTTGCAACCATTTTTGAATTGAAAAAACAAAGCATAAAATTTATGTCACATACATAATTCAACTTGTTTCAAACCCCTTCAACTAAATCTACATTGCAAAAATATGGTTAATTTTTATTGTAAAGCCCTTTGGGAAAACAAGGAAGTTGCTTTAAAAATTGAATATTTCAAATAAAAAGTTCACAGCTTATGGTTTTTCTGCAAATAATGCACAACAGCTTCAAAGCACCAACTTTTTTTTAGCTGGAATTTCTTAAACTGTGAACATATATAAATAATTTAAAAAAAGTAGATGGGCGAAACCATATTTAAAAGTAACTTTTTACATTTAAAATTATGTACAATAACAATGCACATACGTGCATTCATTTGCTTTCCAGGCATATGTTATGTATGAACAGATAACAGGGCTAATGAAGTACGGTACTTAGTAAACACACCTGCCCGTACATCATGTCGATGACGTCAGGCATTTGATTAAAGCATGCTGTCTACACTGACGCCTACCTAGGCGACCATTACATCTCAATCTCACAACTGATACCTTCAGCACAATGCATGAACTGTGTACTGAGAATTCTTGCCTCTACCCCTCTTACGGTAGTTAGAAATTGCTTGCAAAATTTTCATACAACTGCACCAAATACACTTTGAAATTTTTGTCAGTTTTATTTTGAAGATCATGAAATCGGAATACTCACCTCTGCTTTCAAAGTGGAAACTTACATAACATTCAAGCATACATACATTTTAAAGCTTGTGTTAATTTTTGGTTGGCAAAATAAATAAGTGTAAATCACTGAACAACACCTAATAAATCACATAATACTGGCTTATCTATATTTTACTATGCGATTGTGATAAATTCATGTATCACATGACCGACTCATATAATGCTTATTTTCGCACATGAATGGAAATAAATCTTGGCCTTAATGTATAATGCATTCAAAATATGTCACCTAAAAGTGATAGTGTTTCATCCATTTTGAAAGGTTCAGAAGAATGTATATGCAAAAATGTTATATTACAAGGAAATTAATAGATTGATGTCTATCAATTCTGTTCCAAAATATATGAAAATTATGTACCTAATTAAAAATGCACAAAACTACTAAAATACACAAGAAACAAGTAACATGTCAATTTAATCACATGTACAAAAATACAAATGTAAGAAATTACAAGTATTACAACAGTTTGTTTGTCTTTTGTGCAAATTTTACGCACAGTAAAGTAAATAACATGGAAAATACAGCATAAAGTGGTTATAATTCAATTACACTACAGTGTAATATTTTAAGAAACTAGCAATAAAAAAAATACTTGAGACTTGTGCAACTCACAGGAAGAAAAAATGGTGCTGAACCACAGACCTGTTGTGTACGTAAGCAATATGTGCCGTACTGTTGGGCGGTATTAATGTCATCATCATATAATTAATCAGAACTGAAACCAAACATCATCCATTTTCTGCCAAAATTATAAACAAATTGAATGTTACTCAACAGTCAGTTTTTTTTTCTTTTCAGTAATAAACTAATTATTTTATGCTTAAAGATTCCTCCTGAACAAAATGTTTGAAATATCTCGAAATAAAGGTGAGACACCCTAGTAACCCTAAAATTTTTTTGTATTTTAAAACAAAACGTTTATAATGTTTTACACACAATTTTCACATTGCATGCATTTGTAAATTTATTGTGGGTAGAATAACCTTTCTGTTTTGGAACATCATCACCAATTATATTAAATTTTAGACGCACGTACTTGGAATATAGTCCTATCCAAAGAGTGTCTGATGAACTGCACATTTAATGTATTTTTGAGTTCACAATCATGGGCATACAAACATAACAAACAGCTAATTTTAGTCATGAACATACAAAGGCAAATAATAAGTGCTTACTATTTTCATCAACAATAAAGTTGGCAGCACATGCTTTCCCCCCAGGTGGTGATAGGCAACCAGGCAGCCATGGTGGTGTTTGATGGGAGGAGAGTATATATGTATACACGAACTGCCAACTGACTGATACAAGGGACTTCCCACTCAAAACTAAGTACATCTGCCAGGCCTCTATTTGGCATTCTTATCACGGCCCAAGCTAATAATACTAGCAACCAACAAAAATAACTTTCTTAAATATGATAACATGTTCTGGCACACTAAATACCAATAACAGTGAACTCTGTTATTACATATTAGTTTTTAACGGCTTAAGTTGCCAAAACCACTTGGTAAGCTGATACCCACGGACTAATGATGAACTAGTGGTAGAGAAAGACCTGAAGTTTACTGTGTGCAGAGAAGAGATGACAGTGTTAAAGTGCAAGAGGAGAAATGTTGGATAGACACAAGACTGGATGGACATGTGTACATTCCAAGCAGACATAACTAACTGTCGTAAACTGCTAGCTACCTAGCCTTTTTTGCTCTTGTTTAGTTTTTCCCAGGTCCCCTTCACCTGGTTTACCGTAGCTTACTTCCACCGGTTTCAGTTCAACTGATATCTAGGAGATAGTACGGGCCACTGTGTCTATACCTCTGGGGAATAAACACGTATTCTTACCTAACCCCATGTGCTTATTCTAGGGTGATTGTGACTTCCATCCTCGTAGACGTCAAACCCACCAAGGAGAAGCAGGAGAATGCGTCTTGAAACCACTTTGCCGATACTAGTGTAGGACAGCGGGCTACCCTTAACCGGGCGCACGTACGTTACAAAAACATCACCCAGTAGATGACCACCCACCATGGACCAGATACGCAAATGTACCTGGCGGGCACGTCAGGTAGAGCCACTACGAATACACGCCACAAAGCGGCTAGACATCCAGATCAGCTAACCCACTCCATCCACTGCGTTTTACTCAACCAGTTAGAGTGACAGGACTGGTTCTAGGTGGGCTAACCTCTTCTGGTTACACTTTAGCCAGGAAACTCGTCGCCTTCTCCTACTTCATGTGGTAGAGACCATAGTACCTTTCCCGCATGCCCTTCATCCATAGAAGCGGTGCAAGGAGGAGAGTTAAGAATGCAGCTACTGCCTCTAAACCTAGTCAGTTGCTCTGCAACCCATTGCCTTCTGCCCTCACCAGCCCCTCTACACAGGACCAAGCTCAAGCCGCCCGACGACTGGCGAGGCCTCACCTCCCAGTCCCCCTAGCACCTCATTTCAGCCACCCCCAGAAGATCACCGGCGAACAGCACCCAATCGTAGTCCATCTACGACCGGGCCTACCCCTGCCGTGCCAGCTCGCACTTCCAGCCGCCGCAACCAACCTACCAAATGCAGTCGCCGCCCGTGCCAGCTACCAGCCCAGCAGCTGCCCTAGGATAGGGCCCTCATTCCAGCCAGAAGTCGCCGAGCCAGGATCTACCCCGGGTGTGACCCAAGCACGGTAAAGCGACACCACTGCCTCTGGCCAGCACTATAGAACCCTTGTCCGACAGTGACATCATTGCCATTTGTAATAGATGTCATGCGCCAATGTTCTATTATATTTTGTTAACATAATGGTCACATGACTTGATTTTGTAAACAAGTGATGACGTATTTTGTAATTTCTGTTCATAGCAAACCTTTACGAAAACACAAAATTATCAAATCATCACTTTTTTTTTTAACTGGAGCCAGCATATTAATTTAACCTATAAAATATCTATTGAAGTAACTTAATTCTGAATTAAAAATTGATTTTTTTTATCATAATTAGTGCTTTAAATCATTAGAACAATTGCAACTTTACTGTAAACTATAAATGCTGGACTTACAATAATTTTCAAATAAAATAACATCTAGGTTTTATAGTGTTTATATGAAATATACATATATTTTTTTTTTAAACAATTACATTTCCTTAAAATATTTTTGGGATTAAATTTTGATGTGGTGTTACTATTGATAAACAAATGACTGCTGACCACATCCAAATTGAAAACTACCAAATCTCAAATTATTAAATAACAAAATGATTAATTTGAACATGGTTTGTATTGGGCACAGATAAAAAATGTTTTGGCTTTGGTAAGTAAAAATGTCATAGCGCATGCATGAAGGTATTGCACAAAGTGGTATTGGAGTATCAGTTTTGGCTGTCTTATCAGGGTATCTTTATTGGTATCAGGAAAAGTGTTATTAGAACAACTACAATTAAAATTATAATTGAAATATTTGGTGTCTACCACTGCCTTTATGGGCAGGGTTGGGACGCCTACCCTTCACCAGTAATCCAAGTCATCACAGAAAGTGTATAAATACTACCATCTGCTACTGACAAGAACAGAGTTGCAAATCCTTTTACTTGTGTGCCAGATACCAATTAAATCACAGCATGTTATGACCTCGACACCATTGTGATAATGTTCTTGACTGGACAGCTAGTGACCTACCGACTTAGCTACTAACATGCGTGCCGGAGAGACCGTAGAACTGTGAAGGGGCTCACGCTAGTGTGGCGGGATTCGAGGGCGCGCCAGAAAGTACAATTGCCATGCATCCCGATTACTATCACCAGCATCTGGGCATGAATCTACTGCACTGCTGCAGCCACACGAATCACCGACTACAATCTCCTGCAACCAGCCCCTGCCTGTGGCTTCTGCTCACCCACCACTGTAAACTCCAGCAATTAGGGATGTGAAACAGCAACCTACTAGGTCCGACACCCCCACACATCACGCCAACTGCACGGTGGAATGCTACCTCCTGTGATCGCAGCACGACCCCTTACGAGTGCGGCGTAGATAAACAGTGCACTTTGCCATCCTGAGTATTCACAAGTTTTTACACACAAATTTGTATTATGTAACTGTGCTTTACCCTAAGTTGCAATTCACTACTTCTGGCACAGGGTCATTCAAGGTCACGGGCACGGGGTCAAGGTCACAGCCACGGATCGGGGTGGGAGGCGTGGGTATGACTTCATCATTTCCAATGTGCAGTGCACTTTTTTAAGACGTTATAAAAAATATGTTTCGTAATTATTTTATTATAATCACTATTTAACTCTTTCCAGGAGCCTACAAAAATGCAGAATCCAAGAAAATCTAATATGGATAGTAAAATAAGGATTTTGTTTATTTGCATAAACAACAAACAATCATGTGAAGGTAATTATATATCTACATATCCATTGCCATTTGTAAGTTTGTATAGAGAACTTCATCTACATGCAATTTTACCTTAGTGGCTGAAAATACATTGATCTGATTTGATTGACTGGCGTACAACATTACAAAAACATTAAATTCAACTGAATCTGGCAACTACTATTTCCTAAAATGCATCGCCTGTTTACTACCGCACACCCCATTTTATCACAGAGACAGAGACAGCCTGACCTTGACTGATCAACAGCACCCTTATCACGACAGTCCTCCATCACAGCAAATTGTGTAAGAGTGGGGAAGCCACACAAAATATTTTTTTTACAGATAGCTGGGTTTGCACCATTTTGTTTCATGCGGTATTTAAAAAGTCTGACACACATGAGTCTAACATACATTTCAATTAAATTTGTTTGTTTTATGAGAACATTATCAAACATACATGAAATTGTATTTAAATGTATTACCAGCAAGGAAAAATTAAACACAGCGACAAAATGGAATGGAAACAAGAAAATACTGTGCTAATCATATCTGTATTAGAACTTGTCATTTACTGACAAACAAAACTAAATGGAGCTTCACTTAGTGAATACACAACAGAATGGAAAATCTTCAAAAAAAAAAAGAAACTAGTTTTTCCCATGTCACCAGGTGAAATGTCAACACAGGAACACACAATGTGGCTAAAAAGTAGCCGCAAAATATTCAGACTAGGACATCATATAAAATAATACTGTTTAATTATTATTTTTAAGTGAGTACAAATTATGCCATAACATTATAACAAAGCAGTGTTGCCAAATAACTTAAAAAATATACTAATTTACATGAAGTTGAAAGCTCAGATCTCAACTTCAAATGTTTTAAATGTCCATACATACTATAGTAATCTAAATGATCACAAAATGCCTTCTTCCAAAAAGTGCTACAAATTTTTCTTAAGTATTTAAAGAAGAGAGGAGTAAAGCGGAAAAAAGTGTAGAAACCGAAGAACAGTGCGTACAGTTTGTATAAAAGAAGGAGCCCACAGGAGGTAAGTAGCCTGGCTTTGTGTGCGACATTGTCACATTGACTTATAGTTAACCCGCTAACGAGTACTAATCAGAATTGAACACTTTCACTAAAGATTTCTAACAACAGGAATTAAAGCTTTTTTTTTTTTTTTTTTTTTTTTTTCCTATTTCGATGTACACGTCAATAAATTCGTTTCATTTCACATGAAAAATTAATTTTATAATCCACTTCAACGCAGAATATTACAAACTATAGTTCTCACCTCGTGTCATACAGAACAGCCAAGACCAAATTTTCACATCATTTATATTGAACATGATAATTGCTGAAAATGATGACAGAATTCTGGCCAACCACTTTTTGCTGAAGTGCTCTTCTGGAAACTTACTAGAATATTTTAAAGCAAATTATCAATCACAACCATGTTGGACATGTTAGTAGAAAGACTTACTTTAGACAAAGACATTTACTAAACCAAACATAGAATGTCAAAGAATAATGAACATTAAAAGGTAACGTTAAACTTCAGTCGTTAACCTCTACTTGCGACGTTCACAATCCACGTAAATATGAAAAATATGGTCTGCCACAAGAAGCACGGAAGGTGACATTCAGGTATAATATTCACAGAAATTTAATTATACTGCACCAGCATGCAATCTTACAGACATAGACAGGTTGCAGTTAGATGTGTGAAATTGCGACTCTCGTGATTCTCATATGTTAAACTCCAACACCTGACAAATCCTAGTATAAAAAGGAAGTATTCACTGGTCAAGGGTTTAGGGTTTATCAACCCTTCAACTCTGGATGACAAGTAAGAGATATCAACAAACATAATTTCAAATTCCCAAATGATCTCATTTTAAAATTAAACCAATGTAAAAGTCACTCGTAATATACAGGCACGCATACAAACCAAATAAATACATTTATAGACATGAGATTCCTACTAACATATTTTTTTGTGTGTGTGCTTTGCCCTTACCTCCAAAATTAAAGTGGACTACTTATTTTACACAGACAATATCACTGAAGTGATTACATTGTGTAATAGTAATTGTACAAGGAAGCTTAACTACTACAGGCTACGGGAAATCATCCTATTTTCTTATAATTCACATATATCCTACGATCAAATACGCTAGACTAAAATACATATACCATCTTTTATGGCTTTCACGAGAAAGATCGCAGATTGTCAATACATACACTAAATGCAAAATGCATACATTTTATGTCAGTATGTTTGTTATTCTAAATGCTACTCTCTGAGTAACCTACCCTTTACTGAAAATACATTTAATATACTAAATGGAATTAGTATAACGTACAATTTGTGAATTTCATCTGAAAGTCAAGAATCAACAAAAACTTTGGCTGAATCATGTCGATCCAGTGAATGCATTGCACAGAGCNTCAACAAAAACTTTGGCTGAATCATGTCGATCCAGTGAACGCATCGCACAGAGCACCACATCTCCATTGTGTCCAAGATGTACTACACCTTGCAAATAAAGTCACAGGTACCATGCATCGATTATATAATGTTCTTGTAAGTGGCCCCAGAACACAGTAATAAAGGGTCAGTTAGCATCCACCACATGCATAAGAACATATAGACAACATAATATGACACATCAGACAATAACGCATGCCACAAGGGATCATATATCAGCTCGGAGAACAGTCGAGCAAAAATATCAAGACAAAGAGAATACAGAAGACCATAATTCTCAATATTTTCAAGTTTTTTTTCTTCTAAAAAAACTTTTGGTCCACGAACATGTGAGTGCACTTGGTAACTGGTGCATACACCAGTGCACGTAAGAAAAATTACTTACGAAAATAGTTCCAGGTTTCGAATCACTTTACAAGTGAAATGTGAAAACAACACAGATTCAACACACGACATCAATGTCAACGAGTCAACAGGAGGTCATAATTGCCAGAAAGTATACACAGTGGCAAGATGAGCCAAAGGGGCTAAGGAACTATGTACATACTTCAACAAACAAGAAACCAAAGGCAGCCGTACTAGCGATCAGGAACTGCACACAGCACCAATCTAATTGTATCAAGTTTTCCACAGCCAAGCAAAACTGGTAGATTATTGCTGGCAGTAGATTCATACACAAGTAAACACAGAATCCTGACGTTTCATCTTAACATTGGTCATCGACAAACATCTCGGGAAGAAGACGATGGCATGTGGCGGACGTAACCTACGCAGGGGTATTGACGAGGGAAGGAGCCACTTACACGCTCTTGGATCACATGGTGAGGTCTCGCACGGCCTGGAGGATGCGCTTGACATGGCCAACTTTGGTGACCCCCAGCTCCTTCAGGTCACGCCGGCCCAAGGTCAGCAGCTCGCGGCCACGGATGTCGTGGCACACGAAGCTCTCTGCATACTCTGGTAGTTGCAAGTTCTCAAGCCAGGCGGACACTTCGGTGGTGCCCCAGGTGGCTACGTCACGGGCGGCTCTGCCGCTACCTCCACCACCTCGCCGGAACCGCAGCCAGAATAACCCTCGGGCACGTCCTTTCCGCTCACCACAGCCCTGCCAAGCAGTCCCCACATCTTCACAACCTCCGTGCTACAACAAGCAAACAATTAATGTAGTGTTAAATATTCACAGACACACATCATTAGCTGTTTTAACCATTGTAAATTTAGTAGTAAGAAGTAACTTATACACCATTTGTACTACAGTATTTTATATGTAAAAAAATAATAAAAATTATAAAAAAACATATACTATATATGTATAGCAATTGATGCAGGAATTTTTTCATGCAATGAAATAAATAAATGTACACAGCTAATGAAAATATTGTAATTTACAAGATGCCCAGGGTGTGTCTATTTATGTGGGAAGTAACTAGGATGTGGACCGTATGCCTCAAAATAAAACAGAAGGTTCATATGAACATGTGTGCCAGGTTCTTTGGCTCCCTGGGTAAGGTCTTCCAAAGTTCTGCTGGAATTGTTAATAGTCATACTTGATACACATCTGTTTGTGTCACTGCAGCCCTTCCTGTGTACCAGCAGTGGTTCATTCTCTCTTACAATAGGTGCTCAAAATTACCTCCTTGCATCTGAAGACAAGACTGAATGCGTTGCGTCAGTAACTGTTTGGCATGTGCCAGGTGTGCCGCAAATCTGCTGATTCTTGTTCCACACTCTGGCAAAGCATTGCAATGTTTGTGACAGGTGTTTCATAAATTATGGCCTTGATATGTCCTTATAGGTAATAGTGAACTGGATTCAGGTCAGGGGAATGTGCAGGCCAGGCGACTGGTCCTGTTCGACTCATCTACCTGTGTGGGAACCACTCATCCAGATAGGCTCTGACCACTCTACTGAAATGTGGCGAAACAATTTTGCAATGGGAATAAACTTCCATTATCACAGTACTTTGTGGAGAGACACATTGGGCTGGCTTCAACTAGTAAAGGGTTCACACAAAGTCCTTATACCGTATTCCTATAAGTCTATCTAATACAATAAGCCGTTATGTATGAACTTATCACAAAAGATGGACACTACATCTTAGGAATCCAAAACATCAGATTGTGTTTCTTCATAGTCTCTGCACAACTGAATGCACCTCCAAGTTCTGTTATTCATGTTAATCAACATTTTTGGAATCACTTTGTCGAAGGTTGTGTGCACTGCATTTTTGACCTGATCGTAGGTTAAAAAACAGGATTTCCGCACATTTCCGTGATAAAACCCCAGAGGGCATTATCTGGTGTTGTCAGCTCAGGGCTCTTGAAGACCGTAGAAGAGCAGCTAAACAATTGTCTGATCCTTTTCTAATTTAACAATTCCTAAAGACTGAGTTCAGATGTTGTCAAACAGCCTATGGGAAGTGTGGCGGCACCCTATTGTGTTGAAACTAAACACTGTCCAAGATTCCCACATCCTACAGTTGTTAGATGAGCCAGTTATCAATAATTGGATGATAACTGATTTGATTAACAGAACCATTGGCTTTTCGACAACATCTGAACCCAGTTTTTTTAGGAATTGTTGGATCGGATGAGGATCTGACAATCGTCCAGCTCCTCTTCTGTTGCCTCCAAGAAGTGCTGATCTTGACGTGCCACGAGCGACGTCATTCTCTCATCTAGCCTCGCCACAACCACAGCCCCCTCCTAAGAAGAGCCGTTACGCCGTACACTCCACAGCACTCTTTGAACCCCAGGGTTGGCTTGCCCAGCTGTTGCAGCCTACTGCGCCACAACCTGCTTCGCATCACGTCGCTACTCTCCACCGCTCCAGCCTTCTGCTGCGAGAGGGGAACTCACCGCCACCTTCGGCCATCTCCGCTGGCTCACCGCTGCTGCTCTCTCCACGTCTCTTCTCTCTGCGTTCTCTCTCTCTCTCCACATCTCGCAACCCCTGCGCGCCATGTATAAATAGGACTCGCAGTCCTCAGTTCGAGGATGTCTCGCATCAGTCATCTACAGAACGTCATTCTGCCCGAGAGTATACCAAGAGGCTGTCTCGCGCCAGTTCAGTAGCACGCCGTTACTCTGCCTGAGCATCCACCGACATCACGTCTAGCTTCGCAGAATGTCAATCTGCCATAGAGTCAACAGACTTTTTCAAGTTGTCACTGCCATTCACACCACTGTCGAGAGTTCTACTTTGCAAAATGCCGCCTCACTGCCCGCTAGCACACTGAAGCCTGCCGCGCTTNAAAATTTCGGGACACGTGGAGCTGAAGCGAAGGGGCGCCCCCCCCCCCCCCCCCCCCCCGCGCTGCTGCAGCTTCCGAGACACTGTCCATTACCAGTTGGCAACCTATGATCGACCCTTCAGGCCCTAGTCTAAGGGTACAGGCTGGTTTATGTGTGTTAATTGAGCAATCAAACATACATAAATCTGACTTGGTTGAGTTCTCTCTTTCAGCACTCTATACTTTATACATCTTGCTCCTGCTATTTCCTGTTTTGTCACCACTCCTAGTAAGACTCTTGCAGGGATAGCCACGAGCCGAAACCTTGTTCCCTACCTCACTGTTTGGGAACTGTCTCGATGTGCAGCTAAGGAAGCTTGTCTTCCTGCGCCACACCAGAGCAGTTGTCACTTGGACTATCGCCCCTCCAGTAACTGCCTGGGTCCGCCAGCGACGTCTCACTCTCCACGTCACCTGCTTGGAAATGATAGGCCAACCCCTGAGGAGCCCCGTTCTGCGTGACAACCTGAGTCTGCCAGCGACGTCTCGCTCGCCAGGGAGCCACGAGAGCGGTCGCCCCTAGACCTGCTACTGTAACCTTCAGTTTGGTACTTGGGTCTGCCAGCGACATCCCGCTCGCCAAGCCACTAGTCTGAAGACCAGTAGGCCAGGCTACCTACCTTACCTAACAGCCAGCATCATACTCTCCATCAAACTGTGTCTACCTCTTACTGGCCCTATCTGGTCTATCACCCCCCGTTATACCTCACCATAGGGATGGGCGAGGCAAAGCTGCCAAGCAGGGGCTAGCTCAGGCTGGAGTTCTGAATGGTAGTGGTTTAGGTGTCAACCAGGTATACATCTGGAAGGACGAGGCTGCACGTCAGAGAGAGTTCACAACCAGCTCGTCAAGCTCCACCTTGAACCTCATCTAGCATGTGTCACGTGCAGTTTCTCCGCTGCCTCCAATGCTGCCGAAGAAGCCGCCTACCTTTGCTCGGCCTACTAACGTCACAAGAGTGGTCAGACCACTTAACGTCACACCCACCTACACCTCTACCAGGGTACCCACTCGCCCATCGCTTGCAAGCACGCCTCCTAAGGCACAACGCTAAATTATAGAAGAGGCCAAACCCAACAACATAGGCCTCAAGATAAACCCTGTTCAATTGGCAACCACTGCTTCACCATCGCCCGGGGATGGGAGGGAGGGGTAGAACTTTCGCGCCATCATCGAACTGCCATTTCCACTAAGGGTGCGTGTCGGGTCAATCTGACAACACCAGATTATGCACTATGGGTTTCATCATGGAAAATGTGCAGAAGTACTGTCATTTAACCAAGGATCAGCTCAAAAATGTGTTGTACAAAGCCTTTGAGAAAGTGACCCTAAGAATGTCATTAACATGAACAGAACTTGGTTGGGCATACACTTATGCAGAGATCATGGAGGGACACAAATGGATGTTTTGGATTACTAAGAGGTAGGGTTCACCTTTTGTAATGTGTTCATACAGACAAACTTATTGTATATGATGCACTTATAGGGGTATGTGTGCAAACCCTGTTGTATCAGCAGTGGTTGGTATCCAATGTGCATTGCACGTAAACCATAAAATGTATCTGGGCCTAGTAACACATTCCACATTCTATCTACCACATATTGTACATGAGCAGGGGTGAACTAACTACTAACAGCAGACACGGTGACATGAGCCCATAACTCGGGAACCATTGGACCTAGGACATATTTTGCAGGTTTGTTAAGTTGACATATGTTTCCAAGAATAAACACACATAATGATTATGAGTTGTTTTAAAGATTCTTGCAATGGAGGTGAACGATTAAATGAATTATTTGGAACCAGCAAAGGAATATATTCCAAATATTTCACTTAATAATGATTATGGACGTGCATCCTATCTAGTATATAAATAGTCCCCTACTTTATTTATTATATGAACGTGAGTGTATTCACTATCCATCAATCATAAGTAAGATACATAAGAGGCAGCCAAATGAAACTTGGTGGAAGCCTGTTAAAGGAAAGTAATGTACATACATGTCGGTACTCTTCACCATTAGCAGTACATTTTCCCTGTGATACCAGACAAAAGATACCTCTGCAGAAGTATTCTTTTGGCTATGAATTGATCGCATGATGCACCCTCTCCTGCACTTCTTGGTCTGACCAAAAACAAGTTTTCTCCAAAACTTTCTTCAACTCCTTAACACATGGAAATTGCTTGGCGACAGATCAGGGCTGGAGGCAGTATGGACCAGGGTATCTGCATGAAATTTCCAGAGTGCAGAGCCTAGCACTGCGTTATCATTGAGGAGGATAACACTCCATGCTAACAAACCAACCTTTTGATCTTGGTCTACTGCCACAATGATGTAAGGATGCCGAGGTATTGATCGACACTGATGATCGCACCTTGCACCAATAATTCCCCAAGCATATGTCCGATGGTGGTTGAACAACAGCTATTATCTTTCTTACACTGGCCTGCTGTTTGCTCTTGTTGGGTGGTGGTTACCATACACATTTCACGAATTATGCAGTAACATAAGGACACTAACATAACTAACACTGGTCATAGCAGCGAATTGCTCTACTTTTATCTATGTATCAGCCTCAATAGTTCATCAACCCTCTACATATTGGCTGCTGTGATAACAACATAGGCTTGTCATGGTTGAGGGTCACCCTGTACTGGCAACCAGTAGCTTCCAAACCTTGACACCAAGCTTATGATGACTGATGTGCTTGGTAAATGCTAACCATATACAGTTTACTTTTGCACTGAATGTCTGATGCGGTGTGACCTTATGCTGTGCAAAACAGTATGACTCCATGCTGTGAGGTTGGTTCCCCTGCATTACAACACAAGGCACTCGGCACCTCCTGTCCACAGAAGCTTGTGGAAGCAGTGTTGCCACTAATGGGAAGTACTGATATGTAACTTCCTTTTATACACATCTGCCAAGTTTCATCCAATTGCCTCTCATAGAAATTTTATTTAAAAATCAAAACAATTCATAAAAAAATCAGAAGTATAAATCTTTATATTTTCTTAATAAATTTGTGCATAAAGAATTTTGAGGCAGAATAACAAAATTGTATTTTTGGGTAAACAGCAACATACCATACATATCACAGTAGACTCTTGAGTTACCAAAAATGCATTTATGGATAAACTATATCCACAGTTTATTTTCTGTGGTCTCTACAAAATTTCAATATAAATAATTATACAATTACCTGTTTTTATCGTTTATCGGATATATCATTGATCAAAATATCTTTTGGTCCCGTCACTGCAGATTTCCTGCAATGATCGTTTTTAAGCTGGTGGTTTATGCAAACGTTTAATTAATAACTCGGTGTGAAATACATTTATCACTGCTGTGCGGTACTCTTCTCCAGTTCAGCTGATGGTGTCAGCGACTCGGCGGGAGCAGGGGAGTCTTGAATGCTCCCTCCCCTTACATACCTGACGTGAGGGGAATTGGTTACCTAGCAACCAGCATGGTGTCCTTCCTCTCTCTCTCTCTCTCTCTCTCTCAGCCATGAACCTTTCTTCCTCCCCACGCATGCCTTCAAGAGGGGAAGTTGTCGTCTAGCAAAAAAAAAAGCTACAACCACCCCTCCCTCTTCGCCACCCCCCCCTCTCCCAGGTGAGTGCTTGCTCCCACCCCTTACATGCCGGCAATCATAGAAATGTTATCAAGATTATCTATCGCTCAAAATAGTTGCACCTGCACCTGCACCTATCACTAGTATTTCAAAGCACAAAGCAAATAGTTTTGCCTGAAAATGTTAAGCAATATATTTTAATGAGGAATTAATTTTTTGCAGAGAGGTTTTCTTTTGTGTTTAAAGGCTGTTTTTCCCCCTAAAGTTGTTGTTTAATCGTATCTGACGTAAAATTGACATGATTTTTAAGCAAAATATTAATTTAACTCAATAGGCAGCATCTTCCGAATAAAATGATATGGCCTCTATCACCAAAAATTGTTTGAACATCAAGCAACTTGTATTACCACGCGTAAAGTTCATTTTCAGTAGCTTATTGCAAGGAGATTGGCGGATTATATTAATTTATTTCAATAGACACGCATCTTCTGAATAAACTGATACCCTGGAAGGGCGTATTTGACATCTATTGCCATCAAATAATGTGTCTTAAATTTTCTGTAACTGTTTGAGTTTCTCTTGGGCTGAAACATGCTCTAAACATCATCATCTGTAGTACACTCTCTTAAACATAAGAGTACTTATTGCATGTACATAATGCTGAATTCATGAACCACCCTGCCTACAAAGATCGGATGCACCCAGTTTATGATCTGGATTAGACTCATTTTAAGGTTTTTTTACTACATACTAGTAAATTCACCATGTATAATTTCAACTCTAAAAACCTCCACAAATCATTCCTGTTGATATTCCATAAGCCTCTGTGTACATTAATAATTTTACAGAAAAGGGAGCGTTCAAGTATTACGTAACGCAGTTTTTGAAGATTTTTGACCCCCCCTCCCCCCTGTAACGCGCCGTCACGTTTCCCTGTACCCCCCACC
>NQII01001368.1:268253-370133 GCA_002778355.1 Clitarchus hookeri
TGTAACGCATCGTAACGTTTTACAAGACCCCCCCCCCTTATTGCGTTACGTAATACTTGAACGCTCCCAAAGTCTGAAATACTTTTTTATTCCTACTACAATAGGTACTATATTCATTATTTTCTGTAAGAAAAGTAACTCATCAGTTTATTTTTAAAATTAACAATTCCTACACAATCTACTTCTTGTCCATAATGCACTTGAACGAGTAATATGCCATGTGTGATGTAGTGTTGCTGTTCATGGTGCAAATACATTGGCAAGGCTGGTGTGTGGCTTGATTACCAAGATCTACTGGTCGTAGCGTTGTGGCTAAAGGCTGCGGGGTGAAACGCACAACTCATTCACAGCAAAGAGCAACACTGATACCTTGTCCTGAAATAAGAGACACATCCCCATCAGTGTTACCTCATCGACCCCTACACTAGAACTTTCCTCGAGTGACCACATACCTCAAACTAACCTGCAGGCTGAGCTGGATCAAACTTGCAATTATACTCAAGGTTTCCACTAAGACTAGCAAATGCAAGAATGTTTGTGTTATGTGATCACGTCATATTTTTATGTCTATGATTTGCAAATTTAATTTATGTAAATTTTACACAAATAAAACTGCACTTTACTTTTTAATGTTTACAGAACTATATTATAATTGTTGATAAACATTTCTTAATTTAATGGCCTATAAAAATAAAACAAACATATTTAATAAGACAGTAAATTAGATCCTCAATTTTACGAGGTGCCACAATTTCCGAAAAGTGCCACAATTTCCGAAAATGACTTCTTAAAATCGCTAGTCTCGTAAAACTGAAACTGAATAATTCTGACCTCTAACAAAATCACACAATTGCATTTAAAGTACATGTTTTCCATAAAGTCAGTGTTTAATCATTTCTGAAATAAAACCAACACAATTTTGAAATGAAATATTGTGACAGCACAGAGGTAGGTGACAGTGGGTGTACTGTAGAAGAGAGTATGGTCTCGCACGTCCATGTCCTGCAGTAGTGGAAGAGTCTGGGCAACCTCCAAGAGGGCAGTGAGTTCCCTCATGGTTCACTGCCTGTGTAGAATATGTCCCTCCCTTTGTTATCAGAGGGTGGGACGTCGCCGATAACTCAGAGTCCCTTTTGAAGATTCACGTGCCACATCCCTACGGACGGACTGCATAATGTTGGCTTTCTGTGCAAGATATCACCAGCAGGCCCAATCATTACACAGAAAGCAACAACAGCAGGTTGGGGTGCCGTTCCTGCGTTACTCAGCAAGGTGGAACAAAGCCATAGGATCTAAGCAACACATGAATGTTTAAACCCCTGAAGGGTGAGAGAGGAGGGGAGGGTAGCATGACCGACTCCTGGAAGAGTGCTGGCGGAGCACTAGGTCGAAGCAGGAGGTAGCGGGAAACAGGGTAAGAAGAAAGCAGACAGAGTGATAAGCGCAGCCAACTCAGAATATGTCTGTTTATTGCTGAGACAATAGAACACACGTATCCAGCCTGCACTACGGTTGGTGCGTGAAGAATCGACCCTAGATTGGCAACAAAGATGGTGGGATGGTCTCAGAAGACGCGGTGACGCAGGAGGCGAGGGTAACCCCAGAGTGGCGGTACTCTGACTCGAGCATGAGTAGCTCAAAGCTGAAGAGGTGGTGAAGTCAGTCATAATTCAAGTAACCCAACGTCTACCAGTATGTCTGAATTGGATCTACAGGACAGTATTTGTTAGAAAACAGTACCAGTACACGATGGGGTTATTATTAATCTGACTGCTGTAATTAGCATTTATTTATCACCTTGCTCTTGCACCTTTGCATGAAAGAGACATACACTGACAAGGTGGCAATTACAACCCACATTTACAAACTTTGGTGAAGTGGCACCAACTACCGCCATTGTTCTGCCATTTCTTTTATAGTACACAACCGCGCTACTCACTTTTAAATTCACTAAATAAAACAAAAATAAAAATTAAAAAAAAAGACACATACATTACAAAGTATTATTATTCACAGTGGAGAAGAGGTATTGTGGTATTTCCTGTGTTGCAAGGTGTTTTATTGTCAGACACTGCTGAAATTAATACACTACCATCTCAGTAAAAATCTGCCACTCAGGCTGCTTGAAATATAATCTATTCCTATTGGAAACTCAGATTAATGCATGAATACAAACCTCTTGTAATATGTTTGTGATGTTATGTATGGAGACAGATGTACAAGTATACAGGATGGTACTTGTCGACAAGAATACACATAAGCAGAGGGATGACATTTTTTGCATAGGTGTGCAATTGCAACTCTCTGTTTATATGTCACACTGTAATGACTTGTATATCTGCCTCTGCAGATACTATCGATAGCCTAGTCACATATTCCGCAATTTTTCTATTTTCATGATGTGTAATACTATTGGGAACTTCCGACCTTGTACCGATGAAAATGGATAAATATTATTGTAAGGGGTACTGTAATACGGCAAGTCCACATCAGCTAGCAGTTGTAAAACATGAGCTAATTAAGTAATAAATAAACCACTACTAATTCTACTGGTAATATCCCCTAACATTGTCTGCAATACACTAAAGAACAAGTACTTACCTCAGCAAAGAAAACACAACATAAATGCAACAGAAATAAAAGTATGAAAAAGCAAAGCATTCTTACGCCAAGTTATTAACTCTGTGTTTGCGGCCCTGGCAGGATGAGCTTGGTGCGCTCTCTGGCACCTACGCAACAAAACGACCAATCAAAAACATGCTGCAAACAAACCATGCTGTGCACTAGCCAAACCAAAACAGAATTGTAAAGGGAAAAAAAAAAACAAGAATGTAAGCACAGTCAATCACTGAACAATGTTGAAATACACTTAACAGTGCATGCGATTAGTGTCTGTTTGGCATATGTAACACATTACATTTCTATACATTGAGGAAAACTAAAAAAGTATACTAGAAAATACATACTGTGAAGCGCCACGAGCGACGACATTCTTTCATCTAGCCTCGCCACAGCCGCGGCACCCTCCTAAGAAGAGCCGTTACGCTGTACATGCCACAGGATGCCTTCCAACGCCAGGGTGGTTTGCCCGGCCGTTGCTACCTGCTGCACTTCAACCTGCTTCGCATCACATCGCCGCTTACCCCTCCAGTGCCTGGCGCGTGAGGGGAAGTCTCCGCTGCTCTCAGTTACTCACATCTCTCCTTCCTGTCTCTCTCTCCACATCCCGCTCCCCTGCGCTGGCCCTGTGAGCCGAGTATAAATATGACTCGCAGTCCTCAGTTCAAGACTGTCTCACACCAGTCCACTTGCCTGGTGTTATGCTGCCCGAGAGCCACCAGACTTCACGCCTCGGCTTCGCGGAACGTCGCGCTGCCCGAAGAACTACCAACTTTTTCAAGTCTCAACAGTCTTACACTGTTCAGTCGAGAGCTCTGCTCTGCACGACACTACCTCGCTGCCCATCAGCATACCGAAGTCCCCATGCTTCCAGCTACCTTGTAGCTTACTCTCAGCTATCACGAGAGCGAGTACCGCAGTCTTGGGGTTGCCCTTGCGGTCTCAGTCAGGATACAGACTGGTTTATGTGTGTTATAATTGAGCAATCAATAAAACATGCATAAATCGGACTTGGTTGAGTTTTCTCTCCAGCACTCTGCATTCTCACACCTTGTCCTTTCTCTTTCCGATTCGTCACCTGTTCTAGTAAGACTCTTCTAGGGTTAGCCACGAGCCGACACCTAGCTCCTGTTCTCTCTAATTGATAGCAGTCTCGAAGTGCAGCTTAGGAAACTTGCCTTCCTGGGCCTCATTAGAACAATTGTCTCTTGAACTACCAACCTTCCATTAAGAGCCTGGGTCAGACCACGACGTTTCGCGCAGGCACCGGTGGCTTGTATGGCTAACAATCTTCTTGGAGGAGGCCGTGGCTGTGGCGAGGCTAGAGCAGGATAATGATGCATCCGTGGCGCATCACCCTGGCGAGGTGCTCACTGATATCAGGAGGAGGATGCCATAGCGGCATGGTAAACAAGGCATCAAGTACACTAATGTTGCTCTGCTTCCTGTCCTGCTATGCTAATTTGCCAGAGACCCAACTTGGGGCAAATGCCTCACCTAGTGACTAGTGAAAAGATGACAACTCGCCCTTATACATAAAATATTACTGCAACTGACAAGAGAACTCTTTAGATAAATGTGCTAGTTTCATTGAATCCAGTCAACATTTTAACCCTCCCCTACGCCTGTTCGCACATAGTTTACAATGTTCATTTGCATTGCCATTTTAGTTTATAATAAACATTCAACACAAGCCTTCTATATATTCATAACTTTTTAACAAATGCAAGATTGTGTACACACAAAATAATCAATAATAATTACAGCTGACTTGTAAAAATCTCTAAATGTTGACACATTAATAGTTTGCAAGAAACTGAATAAATATATTGCAAAAAAGTTTACAAATAAATGCTCAATTTTGCAGGTGCTATACTATGTCTCAGATCTGCTGATACCCATGATGATGTAATTGTCTCTTTCCATTATAAGAATTTATGTTCCTGAGTTCTTCTTGAGGCTTTAGTCCTTTAGCAACTTTGTATTTTCCCTAACTTAAAAATTAAGAAAAAGATATTTTGTTCAGAATGTCATAATTACATGNCCTTTAGCAACTTTGTATTTTCCCTAACTTAAAAATTAAGAAAAAGATATTTTGTTCAGAATGTCATAATTACATGTACACATTTCAGATGTAAACCTGTATACCGTGTACATAAAATTCAACAAATAAGTCCTAAATTATTATCACATCAAAAAAGAATACATGTAACATGGACAGCACGTAGAAAACTTTTCTTTTTAAGCATCTTATGTATGAATGTGATGGAAGTGCTGTAGTAGCTGTTTACTCAGCAGCAGGAACCAAATCACTGTTTCGGAAGTAAGCTGTGCAAAAATCAGCCTGGCAAATTCAATCTCTGTTCTAGTGCTACTCACATCGCAGGCGGCAGGGGGGAGGAAAGGTGACACATACCTGCTCCCCGGGCTGCTGGAAGTGGACCAGCCCAGCACTGTCGTAGGTGACGCACTTGCGCAGCTCCATCTCCATGTTCCCCAGCGCGGCGCTCAGCTTGCCTTCCAGATCCTCCCGCAGCTTCTGCAGAACACACCACGCCACACGCTGCCTCAGCTCCAGCTCTCAATGGCATTGGTGGGAGCAGATATACACTTTCATTTGGGGGGGGTAACTGCCTCGTTGTGCAGGTGAGGGTCTAGACTAGCATGGGAAGGGGCCACTGTCTCATCATAATATTAAAGAAAACAATATGAAATTAATCAAATATAATCAGTATTTCAAACAGTTCTGATATTATTTAATTTCAGTTTTAAAACTTTCACAAGACAGTTTCATGTCAATATGAGAGTTTTGGAGGGGGGGAAACATGTCCGCTGTGACCATCCCTCTGGATTCGCCCTTGACCAATGGGACTGCATCTCTCTATGAGTTTGATTAGTCAACATTAGTTTACTTATCTAGCATATCAAGTGCTTACAATAGCAAATACACGCCCTCGGATAATAGCCATTTGCTGATCCTAAGGTTAGTAACAATACAGTATCTGAATAAATATGTATGATAGGTTAGATATTTATACATATTCTAACAGAATTATTTCCTAATTGTGTTGGCAAAGTAACAGAACACAAAAAAATATAAAACCCAATCCACCCATAATAAACTATTTATATTAGAAAAGTAAAGAACCACAATTCAAATAAATAAAGAAAGGACTAAATTACAAGTAGGAAAAAAACAATATTGGACAAAATTATATATACGTAATATATAAATGCACTACCCTTAACAAAAATCTTAGAGAATTGGAAATCATACAATGATCTGCGCTGTGTTGTACCTACAATTAGGAAGTATAAGAGCTCTTTACCAATTTATTTGGAAAAAGTGAAGTACATAACTACTGTGTGACCACTAAGGTTTACCAACATAACCCACAATGTGCAACCCATCAAAGGACAGGAAGACATGTTATTCACCACCTCCTTAGTTGCGTGAACCCAAGCTACACATCTTCAGGCAGAGAAGGCTTGACCACACCTCCAGCTACCTCTCCATCGCTCTACACCCTCTTGCTCCAGGCAACAGCATACATCAGTCAGCTGACCCTGGGCACGTGTTCAGTATTAATCACGTGGCATGGTCTGAGGGCATAGACATCAGCTGTGGCCTCAGTAACAGCAAGGCTAGCTAGTGTATACACACCGTCCGCTGTGCATGTCACTACATGTACCTACGCCTGCACTGCCATCCAGGAGGCGGCACCACCACTCAACGGATATTTCTTGAGATTCACTGCTCTCTCCAGCCAGCCAGGTGGTACCCTATCTGAAAACCTTGCATTTTCCATCGCCTGAGTCCCTCCTACCCTTAGGAACCTGACTGGTCGCTTTCCATCCTGCCTTGATGGCCGGCGTGACACTGGGGACAGTGACAGTATAAATATGGCAACGCCTTCCAGGACCCAATCAAATTACACATCGTACAAAAATTTAAAAAGGGAGCATACTAACCACAATTTTGACAATGAGCTTCCTTTACAGAGCTGTCATGGTACAATGAAATGTGCACTCTTTATAGTTTTCAATTACTTTTTGAGAACAAAATGGACTGGGTGACAGTGGTGATGACAATGGTAATAAAAACATTTCCGTGGATACCAACCAAGGTCAAGAATAATCACTGAACTGTTTCAGAATGGCAGAAAAAAAATTTGTATGTGACAAATTTTGTTTTGGCTACAGAGGCAGTAACTCAAAGTAATGTACGGGTCCACACCTACCACGTACACAGGGGCATCACACCCACATAGCAAGAAAGCCAAACTAACGATGGTTCAAGAACAACCCCAACTTGACTCAGTCCATCACTACTGAGTTAAAATTCAAGTGGTTTGGAACCCACTACAATCGTAAAGGTCCCATCCTGTTTAGCTTTCTAGGAATTAACACGCAACTTAAAAACCAAAGCTTTAACCTTCTTCAAAGCAACACTTGCATCCTACACATTCCTCCTTCAAAGTCAACTGACAACTGAGTGGGATAGAACACCCAGGTTGTCACCACACGGCAGTTCCAGTTTGTGGCTTTTGCCAGTTAGGCTAGGCCTAGTTTGTAGTTATGCATACACATGTAAAATGTAAGTGGAGGCACGAAAGACGAAATAAAGAATTTGCATTCCTCACCAGATGGTGTGCCTTCTCTCGGAGGAGGTTGCAGGCCTCCTCGTACAGCTGTCTCGAACTCGATACCAGCTCCGTCACTTGGGGACGAAGGTTAGGCTGGAACATCACACCAATATGAATCATGCTGGCTAAAACACGTAAGAGTAACTGCATGCGTTTACATGCTAGCATGTAGGCATGGAAACATGCACACAACAAACGCACAGACCAAGGTATATGATACACATGTGTGTACACAAACATATTCACAAACAATAAAAATATTTCATTTCAGTTGTATATAAATAAATATAAGTTCACTGATAGTGATCACACAACAAACCGTTCTCCATAAATAAAACTTGCAGTAAATAATTTTTACAAGATTATACTCTGCTAAAAAGTATGCTGCAAAATGTACCCATAAATAAGAATAAGTAATGCACTAACTATATGTATATATGTGTGTGTGTGTGTGTGTATATATATATATATATATATATATATATATATANGTGTGTTTCTATATATATATATATATATATATATATATAAAACTATTTTTGTGTAAAGTATGAAGATATGAGAAAGACATTGTGACAATACTATTATAATTTGCATGCATTATCGCCATAGGGAAGAATAGATACATTTTGGTCGTCAGAAAATATCTCAAAGTTCTTTGCAATATAATAAATGCTTTATAGGGAAAAGAATTAATTTCCTTGGTGTTGCAGTTTTACTATCAGTGATCATCATTGTGTTTGCGTAGTGGGTGAAGCCATAAGTTTAAATAGGCCTATCTTCTTGGTTGAATTGGTAGTAGATTCTGCAAACGCTGAGGCTCGGTGCATGCGGTTGCAGTGGTATTTGCTAAAACGTATCTCAAACTGCTTGCGCGAGCTTGCAATTTCTTGCTGCTGCAGATATTATTTGGTAACAGAATTTGTTTACTGTAAGTTAAATTCTAATAGATGAAACTCTTTGTAAATGCTATTGTTAAATAGTAAACTCTTGGAACTAACTTGCGACGCTACTAGCGCCATTAGTTCACGTTCCAGCACAGCTATGATGCGACGCCATGCTGGTATGGTTCATGTCCACTGTGTCGCTGCCTCATGCTCACATCAATGCACTGAAATTGTAAACTTTTGAATGTGCTTGTAGAAATAAAACACTACAATTTCCCTGGAATTACCAAAAAAAAAGTCTACGTGTTCGTCGTAGAGGGCCGTGTGGTATGTGAATAAAAGCAATGGTTATGCTAAACTGCTCTAACAAAACATTAGGCCTACATGCCTATTTCTTTGGCTGCAAACAATAAAGAAGGAATATGCCCTCATTCTGTAAACGCTTCAGTGAAAATGAATGTGTGTGTACTGGTTTTTTTTCTTCATAATTGTGGTTTTTATCACATTTCTAAACGAGTTATTCTATAGCATACTACCACTAGGATCTAATGATTGTTGATTTTCTGCCGTGTGAAATGGCAACCAATTATAAAAATAACTAGTTATCATGGTTAGCAACAGTCCAGCTCTAATAACTGTGGAATAAAAGTTTAAACGAACATCTTAAAATGAATAGGAATAAAAAGTCAAGCAAATAACTAGAGCTGTGGTGATTCACAAAATTGTGCTGATGTGCCGAATCACAGATGTCCAAAATTTTGTAATGCCGATTCACTGATTGTGCTCCCAAGGTATGAAAAAAGCTTTTTGCTTATATTTAAGTTGCATTTAGGTTCTTATAATACTCGAGCAATGGGATTGGTGAAGTGCAGCACAATTAAAAGTAATATTTAACTTATTTCAGTTTACAGTGTCCAAAAAGTAAATAGATTAACACGAAAACCATGTAAGTTGAAGTAAAGACAAAAATTAAAAAAAATAATATGTTGGTCTATATTCATATAAATACTTAATTGTGAACACAGAAAACACTGAGCTTGCATAAGGTGGTTCACATGTTTTGTTGCTGTCGACAGTCAAGTGATAGCCTTGAAACAAAAATGGTGGATTGTTTTTCTATATACATTGGTTCTACAATAAACAAGATTAATGTTCTTGCAAAATATCTACTCTCAAAACCTAGATCTTAGAAAAAACCAAAAGTAGGCTAATTGATTATTTGTGCTTGGGTGCTTGCTACACATTTGGGTTGGTATAAAATATTTGTTTATGAACAGGAAGATTCAAAATAAATGCATGCCACAGAATTAATTTTTAACATGAAAATGTTACAAATGACCTTGTAAATACAATAGAACCTTTTATATAATGAATCTGAAGGGAACACTTTCTATATTCACTATATAGGGGAAACTTCACATGTACACGTGTCTTGAAATAGTATACAAATCTGATATACCAAATTTACATTTGCAGAGTAGTTTATAATCTTAATAACCTGAGGGGAAAGCTTTTTATAACTGAAAAACGTAATAAAAAATTCAAATATAAACCTAAGTCAAACTGAAATACACTGTAACCTGTATGGTTAATTTTCAAGGGACCAAAAAAAAATACTGATGCATGTTAACAAGCCATGCATACAGACTTCAACATCTGGTTTGCTGGTGTGGCTGGGTGCAAAATGTCACAGAAAACCATAGCATAACGACAAAACAGCCATGTTAAGATTAGAAAGGCAAGGTAGCAAGAATTATTTGAGACAGAAAATCCACATTGTGCTTGTGTTATCTTATAGTCGGTCGCCCTCCTCTTAAGCGGTCTTTCTACTGGTGTGTGTTTGTGGGAGAAAAGTGATGTCACATGCTGTCGCATGCCGGATACGCAGGCAGCTGTTTCCACTGTCTGCCGGGGACCATGGGTTGCTGGGTCTTTGATCCCCAGAACATATGCTAGGAGGATTGGCTTGACACACCACCATACAATGGTTCCCACAGTTTACTGTTTAACAGTCACCCCAACTGTGACCTCATGTTCGTGGAACACAAAGTGAATGTGAGAGAGAGAGAGAGAGAGAGAGAGAGAGAGAGAGGGAGAGAGGGGGAGAGAGGGAAAGAGAAAGAAAGAGAGAAAGAGAGAGAGAGGGAGAGAGAGAAAGAGAGAGGGGGAGAGAGAGAAAGAGAGAGGGGGAAAGAGAGAAAGAGAGAAAGAGAGGGGGAGAAAGAGATAGAGAAGGGGAGAGAGGAAAAGAAAGAGATAAAGAGAGAGGGGGGAGAGAGAAAGAGAGAAGGGGGGAGAGAGAGGGGGAGAGAGAGAAAGAGAGAGAGAAAGAGAGAGAGAGGGAGAGAGAGAGGGAGAGAGAGAGGGAGAGAGAAAGAGAGACAGAGAGAGAGAGAGAATGGAAAGGCTGTGAAAAGATTCCCTCCCTCCCCTTGCTATTTCCTATCCGACCATTGTCAATGTCAAGCTGGTATATTATCTCAACAGGGTGGTACTTGGGACAAAAACTACAAACTTTGTTTGAAAAACAGTGGAAGTGTGCATCTTTTCCACTGGGGCATTCTTTTCCAGATGCGCTTCGTTACACAGGAGAAACTTTCAATAACCGCTCAAAAGGGGAATGTAAATTATTCACAATTTTCGCAAACGATATTCAAAGTTCAAATGTGAATAATTCGTTAATTACTATTAGCAACTATTTGAATATTCACACTCTCCTAATAGCCACATTCAGAGGGGGGATTAAGCGCTGATGAGTAACAACACTATTCCATCCTAGGTTGGCAGGCTCCAGTTCAACATTTTAATTTAGAAGGGAAACCAAATGTTACCATGAGACAGCCAAAATATTTGGTATAAAGCTAGGTTAATTGGTTGGAGATGGACAGCAAATGCGATTACTTGGACTGCTAGCACATTATAAGCCAGGATGTCCCGTGCTAGACGAAACACCTACAACAAGGAGCACCCTCTCTCTCAAACTAAATTGATGGAACAGGGGAGAATCTCAACCAGCCATGAAATGTTTTAACCCTTTCAGCCACAGTGTCCTCTATGTGGGACGCTGCATATGAAGTGGCTAGAATGGTCTGCGCTGTACACGACAGAACATACCGTCCAATGAGAAAGGTTCCCTACGTGTGGGAGACATAATTCGCTGTCGAGACTATTTCCATAGCCTCATATGCCACTGCTGCCAGTAACATAAAGCACAGATAGATTTCTATTGGTCCCGATGTAAGACAAAGCGCCATCTGGATATCAGTACAGTTCTGAACAAGAGATTTGTTCATTGCAACGCCTAAAATTATATATTAATTTTTGACTGAAAGAGTTAATCATACCTTCAAATGACAAAGAACACATCTACTATTCTTTATGTTACACTGTCATTCATATGATAATTGAGATTTTCATACTGATTCATTTAAATGGAAAATGTTTGGGGCGCATGAAGAAATGGACAGTGAAAGCCCAGCTGTGAAACGCGGTACATTAACAGTATACTCAAACTTGTATCAGCACATATAATACTCAAGCTGTGATGTACAGTATTTAACATAATATGCAATGCATTAGAAAGATATGAAAAAGGAAGACTGAAGAATTGTGGAAAAGAGAGGTAAAAAATGAAGAAAAGATTCACAGACTTTGTCTTTGAATACAATTGGTCGCAGTTGAAAAATATTATCGACTTGAAAATGCAATAAAATGTTCAAAAGATTTGTTTATAATTGTGTTCAGAGTCATAAATTTTATTTTCAAAACGCAACCAACTAAAACATGTGAAATAAACAAACTCACCCCTTCAACTATCTTGCCACCAGGATGAACCTTCTCAAGGTGAGCCGAGGTCTGGAACGCCAGCTGGTACAACTCATCCTCTATCGATGGGTGGCTGATTGTCAGGAGCTTCACATACCTGTCCACATCACATAAACAAGGTTAATTAAAGGTGAAAAATTCTCATCTAACGATCAGCTGCTTCATATTTACTTGAGCCAATACCTTTGAAACAAACAGTAAACTCACACTGTTTTGGACATCACAACCTTATGTAGTTTAATTTGCTTTGGTCACACAGACCACATAATGAAATATACAATTACTGCTCATTGCATCACATAACGGGTTGTTATGAAATGCAGAATCAGGACACCCACCTGAGCATTAGAGTGCACCGAAAAAACATTTAATTTTTTTTTTACAATTGCTATACTCCTAAAAAGTTGCCTTTTGTCTAGCTAAATAAAATGCAACAAAAAAATTCATACAAAAAAAAAATCTTCTGTTTGTGCATTGCACTCAAAGTTTTGAAAAACAACGAAATTTTGATATATTTTGTGAGTTTTNACCGAAAAAACATTTAATTTTTTTTTTACAATTGCTATACTCCTAAAAAGTTGCCTTTTGTCTAGCTAAATAAAATGCAACAAAAAAATTCATACAAAAAAAAATCTTCTGTTTGTGCATTGCACTCAAAGTTTTGAAAAACAACGAAATTTTGATATATTTTGTGAGTTTTTTATAATTATATAACATACTACTTTTGCAACGCTATAGGTCATATTGTAAAGCTTAGGATTTGAGGAAAAAAAACCTGGAATTTCAAAATGTTTATTGTTTGTGCAAAAAGCTCAAAAAAAACATATTTTCCAGAAAATGCTGATAATTCGTTGATTTTTAAAAACAAATCTTTATAAACGGTAAACCTATTTTTATTTACATTTTTTTCTAGTCAACAGAATATACTTTGAACTCAGATTTGTGAGAAAATTTGGGCATAATAGGTCTTGATAAGAGGGTCGTCCCGATGAGGCCGTCTCTTGCGTCAGCACCACACACTTTTTCAGATGCTTCGGTCACAAGTTTGACACAACGTTCGACGGCCTGGGTGTGGCAAGGCAAGCTTTGGAAATCCAGCTGCAGCGGTGTGCCACACTGTATTAAATTTTCGTGTCCTCATCGCTGATGTTCCTTAATAGTAGAGGAGCAGAGATTTTGCAACTAGACCACTGAATCATGTCGGCATAGTCTATTGCTTTGAAGTTGAGTGTTGGTGTGNGACGGCCTGGGTGTGGCAAGGCAAGCTTTGGAAATCCAGCTGCAGCGGTGTGCCACACTGTATTAAATTTTCGTGTCCTCATCGCTGATGTTCCTTAATAGTGGAGGAGCAGAGATTTTGCAACTAGACCACTGAATCATGTCGGCATAGTCTATTGCTTTGAAGTTGAGTGTTGGTGTGGTGAAACTTCGAATGGTTTTTCTATTATAAAGTGATCGAGCTTTCAACACACGGCAGAGCCCCAGTTCTCTGATGTGTCTTCTTTCATCCACAATCATCGCAAGAACCAAATTTTCAGGGTGAGCAAAGAATGCGTTTAGCTGAATTACTGGATTGATAATACCTAGTAAATTTTGAGGTGGGTACCGCGATGTTCTGATGTTCTGATGGCTTTAAAAATGATCTTTGTCCACTTGTATCTGTTTCTGTAATCTCCACTTGTTGCGTTTCACTGAACAAACTTTGATTAGGCTGAGACTGTTTGCTCCTAGTTTTTCTGTCAATCCTTTTTGCTAATTTACTTGTCTGGTCTGTAAGTCCACGATCCAATCTTTCCCAGTCGATCAGTCGATACCTTCTTTGCAGGAAAATAAAACGTAACTCAATTACAGGAATTCTGTTCGCCTTATCACAATGACAACTGATAGAAATTGTGCACTCACACAAGTCAGGAATTTTTTTGCAAGTGCAGTCTACGATAATAGCACATTTACATGCTACTACATCGAAGAGCAGAATAGATTCCCGTTTGAATTCGTCAATTTTTTTTTGGAATGCAGCTTTCTTTATGTCGCGGTGGTACGACTTTCTTATCTTATAGTACCTGTCATGGTACTTATTAATCAGCTGTACTATCCTATACTCAGACACCGCAGGAATGGAAGCTTTACTATACAAATATCTGATCTCCCTTGCCACTGTTCCAGCCACTTCACGAAAACTCACATTTTTGTTGTTGGAGCGTTGCGCCATCTCATATCGTTCTTGGAAGCAGCACATTAAGACATCTTTGTAATTAGGAAGCTTGTTCTGCATAAAATCGCTTGGATTACCGAATATTGGGCATTCAAAATCTTTTCNTGAAAATCTTTTCTTGTAGTTATTTTCTTAGACACTGCCATTTTCAACAAGCAGGTGAAGGTGAAAACAAAGTCAACATAACACACTTTTTGAGTAATTCGCTGTCACATTAACAACTGCTGGTGATTGACTGAGAAACAAAGGAACCTGGGTAAATGACGAGGAAGATTTCAGAGCAGGTGGCAACTAGATCGGGTCACCGGTCACGGAAAGGATCGGAAATACACGACGCGGTCCAAGGTCGAATCGCTCATGTTGCATTTAACTCTCAGTACTTCTATCTACCGTCTACCATCTATTCTACAGAATAGTCTTTGGAATACAAATTTTGTAAATGAATACTTACCATTTATGATAGTTTGTTTATTACTTATAAATGAAAATAATAATTAATTTTTTAAAAATTAAGAAATATCGTCATTTTATGGAAAATATGTGTTTTTTGAGATTTTTGCGTGAACAATAAACATTTTGAAATTCCAGGTTTTGATTTTTTTTTTTTGCGTTTTTCAAACCTTAAACTTCACAATAGGACCTATAGCGTTGCAAAAGTAGTATGTTATATATAATTATAAAAAAATGAAAAAATATATCAAAATTTTGTCATTTTTCAAAACTTTGAGTGCAATGCGCAAACAAAAGATATTTTTGGATTAGAACTTTTTTTTTTACGTTTTGTTTAGCTAGGCAAAAGGCAACTTTTTAGGGGTATAGCAATTGAAAAAAATATATAATGTTTTTTCGGCCCACTCTACTGAGCATACCAACAAACTTGCAGTTTGCTATTTAAAAACCGCACCGCAGTGATGACTCAAGTACATGTACTATGTTCATGTTTTTGATCTTATGAAACTTGCACACTGCAATAAACACAAGTACGGCAATCGCAGAAGGTTTCATGTATGACAGAGAGATGAAAGTCAAAAATAAGAGTGTCAAAAATATGGTCTTGCAATAAAAGCATTACTATTACGTCAAAAGAATAATGTCCGCAGAATGAAAACACCAGAGATAAGTATTACAGGAAGTAGTGAAATGGAAATGTGATGAGACTATAACATAAGTGACAACACATGGAGATGAAGCTGGTATCATCTGGTTGTCCACAAGAGAGACCCTGGAGTGGAAAACATCAAACCCCGCCTCTTCAGCACACACGTTATACGTCACGCAATTACTGGAATGTGCCAAGATTCAAACACGGTAAGGCAGCTGCACAAGCAATTGGTTGATGGACGTTTGTAATAAAAATTGGTGGTCCGTGCTGCAGCATGAACAGGCGGCAGAAGGCACTGGGTTAAACATCCTGATACCTGCAAGTGAGATGGTTCGATGTGGGATTGCTTCACTGGCTGGATACACTCCTACCTGTCCCTTACCTGGGCCCTCTGAAGGTGCATTGAAGAGCGGCCAGTGCCACAGCCTAGCATGTCAACCACTGTTTCACATGCAACTATCTAAGCAGATACTTCAAGAGCTTCATCATTACTATAGGTTATTCACTGTAAAGTGAGCACTTCTGAAAGCCCTTTCATTTGGAATAATAGTCAATAAACATAATTTATTGATTACAGGCAAATTAACCCTTAGTTATGTNTGAAAGCCCTTTCATTTGGAATAATAGTCAATAAACATAATTTATTGATTACAGGCAAATTAACCCTTAGTTATGTCTAGCAATCACTGGAAAAAAATGAAATGGCGTTAACAATTACGTAGTATTTAACCAGACCTTAACCAGCTGTTGTTAAACCTGCCCTACATTGCACAATCTCCCTGATTGGCAAGATACATTCTGGTACCCAGGCCACTGCGAAGGTAACCAGCAACAGTTTTTAAAGTTGGGGACATATTTTCCCTTCTGTATCGTAAGATGAAGAAGTGGCAACTCGGAGTGTGACTTACTTAACGAGAGTGGTGACGCACTCGATGAAGGCAAGCAGCAGCTGGTTCTCGTCGTCTGTGAAAGGTGCAGACAGCTTCCTGGGCTGCTCGGCACCCTGGGACTGCGACGACTGGGAGTGGCTCATGGCATGCCGCTGCTTCTCCTCCCACTGCTTCAACGATGTCTCCAGAGCCTGCAGCAGCATTTCAACATTGCGTCGCATACCTTCCTCCACTGTACTTTACATGTGCCGAGTGAGTTGGCACGATGGTAAACTATGGACTCAAGTTCAGGAGGAATCCCAGTCCAGTCATCCTGATTTTCATCTTCCATGGTTACCTGAAACCACTCCAGGCAAATGCTGCGACTGTTACAACAGACCATGGCTGATTCCACCTCCCCATTCCTGCTTCTCTGAGCAACTTTCTCTGTCTCTAATAAGCTCACGTGATGAGNACCATGGCTGATTCCACCTCCCCATTCCTGCTTCTCTGAGCAACTTTCTCTGTCTCTAATAAGCTCACGTGATGAGACATTAAGTCCTACCTTCCTATACTTTACATGTACTCGTACATAGTTTATAAGCCTGTCTGTCAAGTATGTATTTCATTCCCAAATACAAAACGAGATTCCTATAAAAATGTATACAGAATGTCTTGCATATATCAAATTTACTTTTGAAACTATGCTTTTATTGGTACACAGGATGTAGCTGAAGTGATTTTTGATGGTTGTTAATGTGCAACAGCTGTTATTATCATCATGCATATAACCATTCTCAGAAAGTAATGAACTATTCAAACTTACTAAATTTGTTCAAATAAATCAAATGCTTCTCCATGAGTATTTGACAAACCCACAGTTGGCGCAGCGGTTAGTCGTTGGCCTCCCAAGGCTGAGGTTTCCATTTTAATNCATGAGTATTTGACAAACCCACAGTTGGCGCAGCGGTTAGTCGTTGGCCTCCCAAGGCTGAGGTTTCCATTTTAATCCCAGGCCCTGGCAGGCTGGAGAATTTTCGGCCAGTAATTCTCACGTGGATAGTGTACTGTGGTGTGGGGATTTTCTCATGGTGCTTTTGTTTCCTCTACTGTTTTCTTTCTATTGCTGTTCCATTCCCATCTAATCCATTAAGTGGTCAGGAATGAGTAATCTAACCCTTTGGTAAGATAGCCAGCTCGAAAGGGCACAAAGCTTTCTTTCAGTTCTTCTATCAGTCCTGCCTCCCATGGTTGCTGCAGCAACATGCAGATGGTCAGATGTTCCTTTTACTGTTTATAACTAATAAATCACTTCAGGCAATCTACTGAGCTATTTAATATGCCTTGACAATATCAATTGTTCATATAACAAAACAAATGTTCAAATTTAATTTTTTAAAACTTTTGAACCCAGCGTGGTATCCATCTTTACTGCATAACACAACTTCATTGATGATACCCACATTTTGGTAATCATATAATAATAAATTCTGGAGTTTTTAAAGTAATAACATTTTTCTTGAAATTACACATACAAATATGTGAGTTCAGTTTTGTTTACAAAGCCATATTCGTGGAGAACACAGAGTATAAAGCAAGTATCTGGAATGAACAAGCATGCTCTTAATTGGAACAGTTTCTGTGCGAAATAAATGATAATGCTAAATAATAGTCCTCTAAAATTGTTATACTAAATGTATTGTTTGTTCGCTTCTCTGGTTGAAAGGGCCTGTGTTATAATGTTGAGAGTGTAAATTACATGCTAGCTCATATCTACGACGTTTTATTGCAGAGGCGATTGATAATATATATGCATTTGTAGGTTCCTTCCTGAACAGCAGACTCACCAATCAGACTTATCATATCTAGGGCAGCTACAATTGTGCTGCAGAGAACCTTATCTACCAGCTGAAGTGTGTTCACTGCAATGCAGAGTACATTGGCCTCACCACCAACACTCTCAGATAGAGAACGAATGGGCATAGAGCGAACACCAAACAAGCCATAGCTGGGGCAAATAAAAATTTACAGGCGAAGCCAGTTGCAGCACATGCAGCATCTAACAACCAGAACTTTGATTCCTGTTACACAACCAGCGTGGTAAGGGTCCTACCTCCTAATAATAGCAATAAAACAGAACTGCGGTGCTGGGAACTCACCAATACATCACCAAATTGAGACAGACACCTGTCTTAAACATAAGATGACCCCTCTGCCACATTTCAAATTTCCCGCCTCGCCCTCGTTCGCCTGCTGGCCGCTAGGTTCACTGCTTGCCAACCACTTCTTACCAGACTGCAGTGTACCACCACTCGCCGCCTGCGAA
This sequence comes from Clitarchus hookeri, assembly GCA_002778355.1. Lineage (NCBI taxonomy): Eukaryota > Metazoa > Arthropoda > Insecta > Phasmatodea > Phasmatidae > Clitarchus > Clitarchus hookeri. The sequence goes on from NQII01001368.1 coordinate 286,743, forward strand.
ACATTGCACGACTGCGCATCTGCGTGGAAAATGTGTTTGTCCAACTTTTGTTTGGGTGTGTCTATCCACGAGTACCGCCCTGTGAGTACTTGTGCATTATGTCTACTTTTTATACTGTAAACAGTAGCCTAGCAGCCTATTCCCACCAGATGTCATTGTTTACATTCATGAAATACCTATGTTCAAAATAGTGTTGGCAAAATTGCATACTATTAAGCCCTAATATAACACATTTCCATAAAATAAAACATTTTAACTTAACATTTAACTGCACAGAATTTATTAATGGAAATATAGAGAAATTAAAAAAATTCAGGAAAATTTTTGACAAAATCGTAGAGAATGTGGCGAAAAATATACAAAAATCATCTCACTAAATCAACAAAATTATGAAAACATTTTCACAGAAAACAAGCGTATCTGGTGATACGTGTTCCAAAAACGAGCAACCCAATAATCTGCATTGGGAGAGGAGATGCATGTGGTAGCATAGACACATATTTGAAAGTTAATTAAAGGAAAATAAAACTATGAGTATAAAGACAACTGAAAACAATGTCAGGAATCAGGAAAAATTTATCTGCATTATTATGCACAGTACTTTAGCTGTTTCAAAAGGAAGAGTGATGTCTGAAGGACAAAATCTAGCAATATCACACGCAAAACATACAAAAATTAACACACATCAATCCATACAAAATATGAGTACATTTTAACCCTATCGCTCAAACTCTAGTTAAAGAATGCAGCCTAACTTTGTTAAGTAAGTCTCACATAGAAAATATTCTTTGGTTCCTGGTGTCATGTTTATTTTATCTCTGTCGTGTGTCTAAAAAAAAAGCAGTGATTATTCATGTGTGTATGTATGTAGAAAGTTGCTCTCACTAAGAACAAAAAAGTTGTCACGTTACAAGACAGATTTACCAATTAAATAACCTTGTGAAAATTATACTGACAATATTATGACTATCCTTGATTGCACTCGCCCATGTGTATGAATATCCAGTAACTTGAGCTAAACTCTGAAACGTGAGAGCTTCTTAACAAACAACATGATGTGCTCTATATTGTCAGAGCGGGACTCGTTGTGGACAGCAACCCCTCCTGCCTTGTGAGCTCACTGAAGATATGCTGTGGGGTAGCTGGCAGTGACCAGGATCCAACCTGGGCCAGCAGTATGTTAAGTGGCTAGCTGATGGGCAATGTACAGAAGTGGGTGGCAGTGAGTTGGTGCCCCTGGGGTGGTTGAGGTTAGTACCAAGGACACAAGGGTTGTATGCTCTGTCTGTGGATGTGAGACAGTCGTACTGGGAGTTCTGTGTACGTGGGCACCCTCCTACTCATCGCTTGTGTTGCGATGTCAGACAGAGTGCAGTACAGCAGTAGGGTTTGTTCAGGTCATACTCTGGTGATTCAGAGAACTTTTCCAGCTGTTAGCAAGTGTGTTAGGAGAGAGGCTCAGCAGTTCACCACAGACAGGGGAAGGTGTTTGTAATGTACAGCATCTTGACTGGAAGGGTGCCTTCGGAGTAACTAAGGAACTGTTTTGATGTAACTGGCCATGTTCTCTTTGTTGCTTTTTCCCTCCCCTTTTGAGTCCTAGAGCTTGATCACATTGGCCTTTAGGAAAATACAGCCGACGCACTAGGAGCGAGACTTGAGTACAAATTTGGGACTGGGGGCCTTGGCGCCTGACCGTTAGAACTGCCCCATAAGAACCCAGTGAGCGAAGGAGTAGAGTATGGTAGTGTTTAAGCCCCAATAAACTTGTACAGTAGGGCCTACTTGCATTCCCCAACTAGTTATCTAATTGTGTACTACACTAAGTTGCCACACCAGAGATGTGAATTTGAAGAGTGGTAATCCAACCAAAATCTAAAACTTGCATTTTAAATTCAAATTTTATAAAAACCGGTGCCTACCCACCCACAGCTCAATCATCGCTATTTCACAGTCAATCTATATCATATTCCCTATTTACCACTATGAAAACCATGTGTATAAAGTAACTAAAAGATTCAAAATTGTTCAATCCATCTTATCAAATCTCCCTTGACTGATCACACCACATAATTATAAAGTAAAAATGTGAGCAAGTATTAAGAACTACAGCTGCAACCACAAGTAGTGGATGCTAGGCTTACCCTGTTCCTGCAGAGCATCTGCATTCGGTTCTTGTGGATGATACGGATCATGCCAGGTGGTTGGACCCACGCTTCTCCGTCCACTTGAACTGGCACCCCTTCGTCACCTGGAACACCGAATAAACACAGGCCCATCTACTATAACTGCGACATTTTGACAGTTATCACACTACTTCCAGCCTTTTGTAATCAAGTTTTTATATAATATATAGTACATGTTGTGAATTGTTGCTTTCTAAAAAAATTGTCACATAGTAAGACAAATAAAAAATTTTTTTACAGGAGGCAGACTACTTTTGTCTGTGGGTAAAGAGGGCTAGGCCACTGAAATGTGTGTGTGTGTGTGTAGAAATTCAGGAAAAATCTTCTTATTCAAAAACTGTTTCACATGCATAAAAGATTATTACCGAGTAATAGAATTTCAAAAAACATTTCACATCTGGAAACCAATTTCTGTTTTTAATTACCATTTCTAACTAGCATTTTTGAAAGTGAAAATGACTGAAATGATTATTTTTGCCATCACTTTTAGATACAAAAACACATGTGCAGGAAATTTATAGTTGTTAAGGAATGTGAAGCACACTATTATCATAAAATGATAAGAGTCACTGCTGAGAATCTAAAGAGATAAGTTGCCAATGTAAAGACTGCATGCCAGTTCAGTGTCTTGCGAATAGAAGTGGCAGGGTAAGTGAAGAGCATACCTGAGTTGCCCACAGTCATCCCTGTATTGTAGGTCTAAGACATGCAAAATATCTCCAGCAGGCAGAACCTTCAAAATATTACGAATATTTGTTTGTTGTAAAAGTTATTTGACTGACTAGCTGTTACTGTGACTTACTGCTTGCCCTACCAGGGTTCCATTCCACGCCTCTGGTAATAACCAGCTAAGCTATGGTCCCGTTCAAATGGACAGTTCCTTCTATGGCCCTGAGAGGTAGACTGCATTTAGAGGAAGATGTCCTGTGGTTCCTTTACACCAGAACATAACTCGCTGCACATGTTCCCTGTGGTTTCCTGAGTTCCTCTACCTCTTATACAAGCTGGCATGTCAGGTATATCAGATGTAACTCTTGCCATAAACAATNGGTTTCCTGAGTTCCTCTACCTCTTATACAAGCTGGCATGTCAGGTATATCAGATGTAACTCTTGCCATAAACAATGATCTTCCCCCACAGTGATAAAATGAACTTGAATTTGGTGTGTTTGCAAATCTGTTCACAGTGGACGGAGTGAAGAGTTTGATATGAAAAGGATTTGATCATCACTGGTTGACTCCCCTTCATGGATAGGATTAATGGTGGGTGGAGCAAGGTAGGTCTTCCTGCAAAGTGTGAGAGTAACCACAGATCTGGGATTTCCCTACTAGCTGGACACCCTCTTCCAGACCTCTCACCATGGTCCTGTAAAAATACCCTTGCCCTGTGAAAATACCCTGGCCCTGTGAAAACACCCAAGGTCAAGAAGTGCACACCACAGATGTAGTATTTCCTGTAGCCTATTGTGCATGGGTCACTCAATTGCTGAGGGACTGGATACGTCCCTTCTTGGAAATGAGAAAACATGTTGTACTGTACTTTGTTAATGCTGGATTGTATTCATCTATCTGCCATGACTGAGATACAGCCCAAAAGTGGGCTGGTTGGAAAAATTTTATTCGTTGCCTTAGCAGATTGGCATATTTTAATGCCAAAAATGGGAAATTTTTTTATGAAATAAGGCACAGTTTGATGATTTATCAATTCTCAACGTGGTGACAATGAAAGTGAACAGGCCCCAGTATCCCCCTAGAGACCAGGAAAACTGGGTCTCCTTAACAAGGTTAATTACCTTATTACTTTTGGGATCCTAATGTCCGGGCTGGCAGCTCAATAACCTTTTGGACTGAGGATGGTGGAGCTGGGCGGAGGGCTGCCCTGGAATAGGTCCTCACAGGCACAATACTTGCGGCAGCAAGCCGAGTGGTGTCAAGTGAGAGTTGCCTGGCTACTGGTGTGCCCGTAGGCCGTGTAACTGCGGGCAACGCCTGTTTCGGGGGCGTGGCAGGGAAGGTTGTACCAGGTGTCTTTTGATGTTGGTGCCGCAGGTACGGAATTCCAGCTGTGCTCCGGGACGCACGTGGCTCATCGCAAGATGGCAGCTTCTACCATGTACAACCTGGAGGCGTTAGGCTCTGGTTAACTTGATCACATAGCCTGGGCACTTGCGATCTTGGCAACCTTTCTCTGGCCCGCTCGGTGGCGTGGCATTAGGAAACTAGCTATGGTTACACAGCTAGGCACTTACAGTGATGTTACGTTACGTCTCTGAGGATAAAACAAAAGAAGAAAATAGGGTATTACTATTTAGAGGATTTAGTGGGTGTCCTGGAGGTGCAGGCACGACCGTACTTATTGTTCAAAGTTACGTAGCAGAACAGGGGAGGACAGATATGGCGTGGTCCGTCCAGGAAGGAAACTACTCTTCCTGGGGTCGGTGCCTTGGGGTAGACCCCTGTCAGAGTCGTATTGCTCATTCGGCGCAGGAGCATGCGCTTCACGAGGGATGGTGTTCGAGCCTATAGCGGTTTGTGGAAAGAGCCCCCTGATTCCCCTCGGTGAGAAGTTGAGTGAGCGGCGCTACCTGCTACTGACCTCAACTGCCTCTCTGGGTTCACAGCGTTCCCCACGTAAGGACTCCATGGCTCTCAAGCGGCGTTACCAGATTGTAGCCTGAGTCTCGTGATGTCTCAACGTGTTTGTTCACCCCAAGCCTCAAGAGCCTCAGAGAAGGGTTCTCTCTCCCCTTGCCTCAGTGGCGCTAGGAGAGCGGCATTACCGCCAGCAACCAGGTAACCAAACTTTGACCAGAGGTGGGAGTGCCCTTCAGTGGGGACTTTTGGTTCGATACTCTATTGCGGTGGTGGTGCAAGTAGATGATTGGATATGCATACAGAAGCAAAGTGGATAAGGGAGGTAAAAGAGAAAGATAGGACCAAAAGAGGTTACTTGGTAGATATATGTTTTATTCCGTCAGTAGGAAGTTGCAAATACATATATCTCCGACCTATGCCCGCTAACGTCTGATAGACAATGGACCAAGTTTGCTAAGCTGTTTGATGCAGGGTGATGAGATAACAGTAGAAGAGAGGGCAAGAGTGACCCTGGTAAAACCAAGCCCAGTGCAGATCAAGGCCCGTGACCAAACTCAAAGCGAATGGAGAAGGCTCTGTAACAAGAGCTTCTGCCTGATGTGTTGAAAACAAAATTCTTGACAACAGTAACGTACTACGGCTAAGTTATACTGTTACTGCTGAAGGCAAGTGGTACGGCAAGCGTGGCGAGATAGTGAGAGTTGCAGGTGATTCTTCGGTCAGAACTGCTTGCAAACTGCCAGTGAACCGCCTCAATTTTTTTTTCCTAACCTACCCTATTGCTAAGTATTAAGTGTACATCTGAGGCAGGGATGGGTGCTAAATCCGTCTCAGGGCTAGGCCCCATATGCCTACACGAGAGGAAATTTCATGCAAGGGGGCGTGCATCGTGGCAGAGAGGGATTAAGGCAGCCATGGCCGCAATTGGGGCCATTAACTATATCCCTGAGTGTACCTATAGCTGAGTCTTTAACTAAGAAGGGGGAGGGGAAAACCAGCATAGGCACCGTAAAAACCCCTCCCAACAGGAGAGAAGTTCAAAATTTATTCATGCATTAATGAAAAGGCTACGGGAGACAACTGGTGTGGATTCCATTCTCTTTAATGTGAAGTTGAAAATCTAGAAGAGAGGGGGACGGAGCTTGTGGGCGCAAGCGCCCCTGAGGTTGAGCTGCTGTCAATATTTCTGGGCAGGCGAACCAGCACAATAATATTGACAGCACCAATTGAATGCAGGGGAGTAGTTATAAATGGGGTATTGTAAGGCAGGGGCACCGAGCGCGGGGCTAAGGGATTGGCGGTGGTCATCTTGGTTTTCCCTTTTTTACCTTATATTCACTCAGAATTTCCCTCAAAACAATATGTCTTGGACAATACGGCTGGTTTGCACAATGCTGATGAATACGACTGAAAATTGTGCATTATCAGCTGGAATATGTAATCAGTAACAAAAAAGGCTCTATCATTCCAAGCCATCACCATTGATCTTGGCTGAAGAATGTTTGTGTTCATCGCCCCCCCCATTATGCAACTTCTCTCTCATCATGCTCTATCATTCCACTTTGGTTTTCTCATGTTCCACCTGGCATCCTTTCACCTGAAACCCTGGACCTGACACCCTGGAGGTTCGTGCTCCTACATTCCCTCCTACCATATGTTGATACTTCGAGCTCTTGCATTCCTACCGGATGTCCCTACTTCATGCTCTTACATTCCTTCCCGCCAGTTCACAATAATCCAGATTTTATTGATGACCCCAAGTCTTCACAACCTACCAGAAGCTCTTCAAGAACTGCACCAGGAAGCCCCGAAGAAGTCCTTGAACCACATGAACAGCCTACTATTCTGGTAACGGCAACCTCAGTACCCTACTGGTAGTTTAAAAAACCCACTACCCTTCTGGTAGTGGCCCTCGAAGTCCCTTCTGGACAATGACATTGAGATAGTTAAGGAGAGTTGTTATTGTAGCTACCTAGCCGCATCTGCTCTTGTTCAGGTTAGACCCAGGTCCCCTTCACCTGGTTTACGTAGTTTACTTCCGTTCAGTTCCTGATTAGTTAGGAGGTAGTACGGGCCACTGTATCTATTCCTTACGGAATAAACATGTTTTCTCTCAAGCCTCTGAGTGATAATTCTAGGGTGACTATGATTTTATCCTCTGCAGATGTCAGCCCACGACGGTAAAGCCGGAGACCGCATATTTGATAAACCAATTACCGAACCTAGAGTAGGACTGCAGGCTCCCTTAACCAGGTGCACGTACGTTGTAAAAAACACCCAGTCGACGGCCACTCGTACTGTGCACCTGGTGCGCAGAAAGGCAGAGACACAACCACCAGCAACACAATCCAAGGCCTGTCAGTCAGCTAGTACAGCTGATTCACTCCAACCACCGTGCTGAATTGTTGCTGTTGGAGTAATCGGGTACAACCCTGGTTGACTCTGCCTTGGCTTGGCTCTACATCTAGCTAGGGAACATCACTGCCTGCTTTACTCTTGTGAGGCTGATATTTGTATCTACCTGTATGCCGTACATCCAAAGGAGTGTTACGAAGTGACAGGAAAGGAAGGCAGCTGCGGCCTCCAAAGCCAATTGGAGCTGTAACCCAGCTCCAACTGCACTTTGCAGCATAACCTCCCGGGGACAAGCTCAAGTCACCCACCAGCTAGAAAGGACTCACCTTCCAGCTCTCTCTCACTCCTTATTTCAGGCCCCGATCAAGACCGCCGGCACACCACACCCGATTGTCACCGACTTCCGTTAGGAACAGCCCATTCCACTAGGGATCGCGAATTCCTGATTTCAGTGTTGCCGGACCAGCAGCCCTCTCCGTGCTCTCTGCAGCACCGCCAGCCGCAGCACCACCGTCAGGGCACTTTTTCCAGTCAACTCCAGCAGCAGCAGCAGCTGGGTCAGCAGCCACTCCGGGCCACCTCCAGCACAGGTAAACCTGTGGCTGTGTGCAACCCAGTACGCAGGACAGCTAAGCCCACGTTTGACTTTGTACTGTGCCGTCAAGCCATGCACCCTGCATTACATACCGGCTGGGACCCGGTCAGCCGTTACCAAGGTCAGCCATTTGATCCACCCGTGTCTCCGACCAACACGTCAAAACCTTGTCTGACTGTGACGTCGCCATCAGCCACCTGATGTCACGCATCAACGTTAACACGTTTCCTGCTCTACGTACTTCGCCGAGTGAGAACTGCCACAATGAACCCTCGCACCCCCGCGATTTAACCCTCCCCATCCAGGCCGGGCTATGCCTGGTGGTGCTGGGCACAACACATAATACTTCTTTGTTCTCATTCTGGTGCGAACTTATGGGTGAGCATTGCCCGTGAGCACCCTTTCCTCTGCGACTTATTATAATCATGAAAATCATGATTTTTAATAATGGTATTTCTAGGCCTCTGCTCACACATTAAGATTGTGCAGAACAAATAAGTAATTGGCTAAATATTGCAATAAGAACATGTACGGTAGCCACTAAACTCAGTGTGTTAGGTCGCTCTGTCAACGTGGTCTTACCTGCAGTCTCGTGTAATTGGGATGCCATACCTCTGGCAGTCCTCATCCCTGCACAGGCTGCAGATGATGGGTTTCTTTTGCCTTCATCCTAGGCTACAGATTACCCTATTCAGGAATACCCTGGCTTCTGCTACCCTTGTTACCAGGTCTTGCAGCTCATTCACTGATGTGGGGACCAGATAACACACACCCAAACGGCCCTCTGACACCAAACTTCTCTTAGATAAAGGTTAAGGATGATGGCACAGCTGACTCACCGAGAATGGTTATCTGGACTGTCTGACACTGTGCGATGCGATGGTGCTGTAGGTTGATGAGTCGGGATGCTGCCATCTGCACTGAGCCAAACACTGCCACCACCTCGAGGATCCTGTCATCGAAGCTTGGCGCCAGGAAGCAGTCATCCTCCTTGGTGCCTCCCCAAAAGTTTGTGCCTCCCATGAAGCTGTTGCCATAAATAGGTCATCAACATATTGTGATCCAACTATTCATTTACCTTTTACATGATTTTATCCTGCAACTATCTTATTACCTCAAAATCACCCAAGAATAACTCCAATCAGCACTAACTTAATAACTTCAAGCATACGTCTAAGATATTATATGTACATACACAATAATGGGAAAAGTTCAATAGTGTTTTATCAACTCTCTAATAAAACCTTGACCACAGCACTCGCACACCAACTCACTGTGCAACTGAAGCGAGCACATACAAAAGGCAACTAGGGAAGGGTGGCTGGAGAAACGCACCTGGGAATGTTGAGAATGACAATGCCCTGGAGGGATGGCAGTGGTATGCGCTGGCCGTCACACTCCAACTTGACCCGCTGCTCCAGTTTCTTGTACGTCTTCTGGAGCCACTCCTTGCTTCCTAGCACTCCATACCTGCACACCAGACTCAATGTAGCAAAAGGCACAGATGTGGAATTGGCAGTGGTACCTGTCATCCTGTCTGAAAATACCACATGCTGCTGATATCATTTAGTGCATTTATACAAGGCTTTGTGAAACTAAAAATAATTCCACATCAATGACATGTCAAAGAAAATTGCTCGCAACTAAGTAGATATTCATCACTTTCCTAAATCATCCTCAAAATAATGGGGAAATCTGTTAGAATAACAAAACGAAAAATTATTATATTATGAGTTATTCCATATTTCTAGTGTTTGGACAATCTACTAGCTAAATACAAACAACAATTTTCTTATAAGACATGCATGTGGATGGAAATAAATTATCAAAATAGCAGTTGCCTCATGCTTCTAAATGACTGGAACTTGGGCAAAGAGAGTAAATGTGTGGGAACTGTACTTACCACATGTAGTTTTTGGCTCGAGAGCGGCACTTCTCGGGATGCTCCTCCCGCTTCTGGTGAAAATCCAAGGATATCTTGGCATCGATACCGATTCCAAAGTAGTTGTTCATCACAACCCGTTCAAAGTACCCCTCCCTGCAACCAGACGCAAAAACAATGTTGCGTAACTTCGGAAAAGCAGCAGCTGTCATACACCTCTTTATATTTATACTGCACTTCCACACAATCTTTGCGTACCTTATGCAAAATGCTTTGCGCTTTCGAGTAGTGGTTGAGTACACACGTTTATCATGAGAATCCCCTTTCCTATCACTGGCAGTTGATTCCTCGCATACATAACCTATGCACAACTACTTGATGTCTTATTACATCATGGATCCCTGGGAGCTTACCAGACATTCGAGAAAGGGAATAGGTATGATTATTCTTCTCAAACCTTAGTGCCTATCACGAAATTTCTAGCAAAGCATGCTGGTGGCCAAGGATGTTGTACGATATTGGGTGCAGTGGTCAGCAGAGGTGATGGCTGTGTTGGCAGGCACCTGCCAAGCAGGGCCTCACTCCTGTCGACGGCATAAGTACGCATTACGGAGAATCTCTGGGTCACCTAGGGCATTCTGCCTGGGTTTTCCTTACGTCAATACCACCATTACTCAGCCAGTCATCTCTATGCATGGCTTCAGGTGTGGTCGTATCTGCAAAATGAATAACAATGGTGTTGGCTCACATGCTTAGCAGCTTACTTGACCACTCCTTCTATGGAAGAATGTTAGGGAATTAGGTGTATAGAGAAAGAAAATCAATCATCTTCAAGTGGTGACAGACGAACTGGCCTTCTTCAAGCACAGTAATGGAAGGATAATGTGACGCCGACCGTGGCTTTCCCCAGGGCCCTTGTCGACCCGCGCACACCACCTAGCGGAGCAGGTAGGAACTTTCTACACAAAGTACCGGCCGCACGACCGGAGGCCACACACCCAAGTTATGCTACCAATGTCAGTGTAATGACTTTCACTGCCACAAGGCATAACTATGTTTCAACCGCATTAAAAAGCCCGATAAAGATTTTAATGGACTCACCAAATATTTTTAACACACGAATTAACCATCTTTACTCCAATAGTACTATATTTTGAGTAACTGGTTATAGCAAATCATATGAAATATGTCAATGATGTGAATCCTACCATTCTTAAGTCACTAGCACACAGTCACTAATGGTAATTAACTGAACAATGCAAGTGAAGATACAAGCAATAGTTAAAACATTTTCTGTTGGCAAAACAAGTTTGTGACTAACCAATATTTTTATCAGACTTTCAGCTACTATTAAAAATTAAGGACTTAAAGGGCCTTTGAAAAAAAGGACTTTTTATAAGGGGCATTAAAATTGATATAAATATAAGACTCTTTAATTACTTCTAAGGACTATACGAACCCTGTGGTATCTCTTTTTAGCTATGCGCTACATCCAGTACAGTACTCACCAAGAAAATGCAATGTGCAGTAACCAAAACAAGTGCAACAAGTCTATTTTTCTGCAGATTTCCCTCAAATTTTCTACTTTTTTTCACCCAAACTTTTTACGGATCTTCAAAAATTAGTTTCTATAGAAAGGGGGATGCTATAAATGGGGTCAATATAGGTTCTACTATTCCAGGCAGTTTCATTGCAGTGTAATTTGTTACCTATAGAAGATTTTTCAATTTTACTGACCTTTATCCTGGACTGCGATAATTGTCAATAGTGGCCGGTGATTTCAAATAATGGGTGTTCGCTAAGTGTCTTATAAAAATTTTTTATGTGGTTCCTAAAATTTTAAGCAAAATAAAGCCAACAATACAATTTGAGAATGAAAGACTGCATTCAAGGTGTCTTGCCCTTAGAAATTTGAATTCCAATTTGAAATAAATACAGACGATTAGCCAGTATGCATACAAGATTTAAATATTATTATTTTTTAAGTTATGTGAGGTTTAAATACTTTTGCATACGACATGCACTGTGTGTGCATAATGCCAGAAAACATATGCCTCTTCCACCAAGTTGAAAAGTGGGATTGTAATTAGGTATTGATTTTGTAATAATGTATTCCTCTGGTGCATTAGGCTACGACGTTAAAGTTTGTGTGTATAAATATAAGCAAACCAAATTTCAATATCTATCATTATAATTTTTATATAACTCTCACAGCCGAGAAAATTAACCTTGCAACACTATTTCTGACTGTTAGAATAAATGTATAGTTTTTTCTCTCACTTGAATGTGCGAGGTCCTTGAAACCTGATGCTACTGTGACAGCCATTTTGAATGAATGTGTGAATACACACTTTTGTGTCTTTGTTACTACAGTATAATTATTTCTAAAAGTTATTAATTAGGACCTACAATTTCATATTCAACTTTTCTTCAAAAGTCTTTCCACTAAAATTTTTTTAATGGAACTCATTGTTGTGGTTTAAAAAGACTCATCTCTCCTGCTATTCAAGCCAGTACACAAAGGTTTAGTGATTTTAATAAATACATACTATTCTTCACTAATAAAATCATTCTTTTTACAAAGTCTGGTATAAAAAAAACACATACAAGCATTTTACATTATTAAAAAACCTATACCTTTACAACAAAAAATGTTATTTCATATTCCTCATAATTTAAGTACCTACAACAAAAAAGGACTCATCTTATTTTGCTCAGGCAGGTTCACAGCTCAATCAAATACACCTGTTCTCAACTGAAGCTCGCCTTCAAATATGCTGACATTTAGCGGTTAGCTGCTAAGATGCAAACATGCTTCCATCAGTTAGTACTGCTTCCAAGAGACTAATAATGGACCCGCATCCACAGGGGATAAAAGAAGCGAGCAAAGTATGATTTGTGCCCGTCTCCAATGTTAAAACTCCCATAAGGGGTAACGTCATTCCAATGTGTGCTTGCACAGATAGTCCAAGAACAGAGCACCAAGTCACTGCGCACATTAAAGTGTTGCGATATTGCAACTTTCAGAATAAAAGTTTAACAGGTGTGCGGTCGATGGTATAAACAATAATAATTACGTTGACACCAAAATATAGAGGGGAAAATCATTTAAATTTATAAAGAAATGCTTTGCAGGAAACTGGGTGTGCACATGCTGCCTTGATCTGCAATATTGGCTGCCATTGGATAAGGTTCCTTCTCATGCCTGCAAATAGTCGAGTTCCCTAGTTGTGGAACACCTACATCAGTGTCTCATCTGGGTCCATGAGAGGAGAGGCCGCAGCGCNTCATCTGGGTCCATGAGAGGAGAGGCCGCAGCGCACAGAGCATCAGCATTGGCCAGCAACGCTTTGCTCACGAGTCCTGCTCCACCGCTGATATCTGAAAGGCAGAAATTAGTGTACCGTCAGTCTACTGCGTCTTGCCTTCTTCAATCTCTAAAGCAAAACCCATTACACATATAAAGTACTTCTTTAAGAAATAAATGCACATTAAAATGAAGAGCAGTTATTTCCATCACAATTTTATTTAATATCAAATCTGCTATTCAACATAGTCAACTCTTCCATCATGAATGTCATCATCCATCACTGCTCTGGATTTGAAGATCTTAAGAAATGTGCATGACTAACTGTGGCAGCTTAGAATTCAAGAAGGTAAAATATATTGTGTAACGAAACACATTTTAAGGGTCGTGAAGGGGACAGATAAGGAGGTTTAACTGAAGAAGAATTAAAAATTCAAGTTTCAAATTACATCAAATGACAAGTATTTTCTAGTGAACTGTGATTCGAACCTGCTTACGAAAATGATGTTGCCAAAAATGTAAAAATAATTAAAAAATAAATTATTATATCCATTTTAAAAGCAGTACTCTAGGTATGAGAGAATGTTAAATAAGCAAATTACACAGCAGTTTCCAGGCGCGCAGTCAAGCGGTCACATCCAATTCCTTGGTTCAACTTGGAAAACTTTGGGACTTACTGCACAACATGAAGATAATTACCAGAGTGATGATTAATTCTGGGAGCTAATGTTTTTTGTGATAAATTTAAGGTAACTATAATAAAAGTAGATTACAAAACAGAAAACATTTCATTGTAACATCGGCTCTGAAGACCTCAATGTTAAAAGCCGCCCAAATCTCTTCACTCATTTCATTGTAACAATGCATGATGACTGGACATTACATAGTATAACTCACAGAGATACACAATTACATCATGAAATAGTACAACTCCATTAAAACACACAGAAATTCCAAACACAAGCTAATACTTATTTTAGTGGAAGAAAATTCACTAAATGTAACAAGTACACTTAGGATGTAGAAATTGAAATCTAATTTTTCACTCAAAGGAAAGTATGAAGGTCTTGCTTGAATGTGTTGAAGGTTTTAACCCCCCCCCCCCCCCCCCNAGAATTTATATTATATAGTCCATTCGCGGTTATTTCCAGCTTTTCAGAAGCTCTGCTAATGTTCTACATCCAGAACATTCATCCACCTCATACAAGCAAAGCTTAACTGGAAGATTACACCAAATGGACAACACACCACATTTGTGCGCACTTAGTCTAATAATATTCAGCATAAGTATTATTTCTTACTAAGCATTACCAACACACACCTATTTTCTCTCTAACATTATTCATTTTAATTATAAATTAAATATTATAATTAATATATTAAATATAAGTTGCAGTGTAATATAACCAAAAACAAGGCACTTATATATTAACAGAAATATAAAAACCTCGAGATACAAGGCACATTCAGAAAACAACCAAACAAGACAGACATGGGATGAGTTTCAAAAGGTTTGATTCAAAAAGTGTAAAGAAACCACAAATAGATTATAACAGAATTTTCTTGAAACTTGGGTATAAATATTTAGATAATTAGATGGTAGTAATAAAAGTACTGTTTCAGGTCATTATCTTATATCAAAGAAAATTATGTAACTTGTGTTGGTGACTAGAAATAAACAAAATTAAGGCTTCGATACATGACGCTTATATGAGATAGATATAAACACGACTTCGCCTCATCTGTACGTATCATCATGTTACCCCAGGCGAGGTTTGAACCCCAAAACGACTTGCAACGAGAGCCTACAAGTACGTCCCTAGTTGCGGGGGCATCCATGGACACATCACCCAACATAGTTTGTCCTTATGTCAGATGTGACGCCACCCCCTCATGTGTGATTGAGGCTAGTCAAGCAGTCGAATTAAGGCTTAAGCTCCCACAACCAAGGCAACCCAGCAAAACAGAGGCGCATAGTTTGGCCACAGGCCGAGGGATCGCGCTAGAGAGCAAAGCTCCGCCCAGGAGGAGAAGCTCGCCGCCCGCACCCCAGACGAGCCAGCGGACAGGTAGACTATATGAACGTGTACCACCGAGGAACATCAGTTGTTCTCCAGTTGTACTTCTGAGTTCATCTCCAACAGCCCGCTCCACCACCTCATGTGCTGGGGCTCTCTGCTGACTCCGTCTTCACGACCTACTATAAGCTCTCCAATACCTGCACCAGCAACCCCCGAAGAAGTCTTCCAACCCCTTGAACAGCCTACCATTCTGGTAACGTAACCATACTTTTATTTCTGGTAGTGGCCCTCGAAGTCCCTTCTCGACAACTGCAATGATACAGTTAGGGACAGTTGTTATTATAGCTACCTAGCTGCATCTGCTCTTGATCAGGTTAGACATAAGTCCCCTTCACCTGGTTTACGTAGTATACCCGTTCAATTCCTGATTAGTTAGGAGGTAGTACGGGCCACTGTGTCTGTTCCTCACAGAACAAACACATTTTCTCTCAAACCTCTGAGTGCTAATTCTAGGGTGACTGTGAGTTTGTCCTCTGTAGACGTAAGCCCACCAGGGTAAAGCAGGAGACTGTGTCTTTGACAAACCAATTACCGAACCTAGAGTAGGACTGCAGGCTCCCTTAACCGGGCGCACGTATGTCCTAAAACACACCCAGTCGANACGAGCCAGCGGACAGGTAGACTATATGAACGTGCACCACCGAGGAACATCAGTTGTTCTCCAGTTGTACTTCTGAGTTCATCTCCAACAGCTCGCTCCACCACCTCATGTGCTGGGGCTCTCTGTCTGCTGACTCCGTCTTCACGACCTACCAGAAGCTCTCCAAGGCCTGCACCAGCAACCCCCAAAGAAGTCTTCCAACACCTTGAAAAGCCTACCATTCTGGTAACGGCAACCATACTTTTATTTCTGGTAGTGGCCTTCGAAGTCCCTTCTCGACAACTGCAATGATATAGTTAGGGACAGTTGTTATTATAGCTACCTAGCCGCATCTGCTTTGTTCAGGTTGGACACAAGTCCCCTTCACCTGGTTTACGTAGTTTACTTCCATTCAGTTCCTGATTAGTAAAGATGTAGTACGGGCCACTGTATCTATTCCTTACGGAACAAACACATTTTCTCTCAAACCTCTTGAGTGCTAATTCTAGGGTGACTGTGAGTTTGTCCCATGTAGACGTAAGCCCACCAAGGTAAAGCAGGAGACTGTGTCTTTGACAAACCAATTACCGAACCTTGAGTAGGACTGCGGGCTCCCTTAACCGGGCACACGTATGTCGTAATCAANTCTTTGACAAACCAATTACCGAACCTAGAGTAGGACTGCAGGCTCCCTTAACCGGGCGCACGTATGTCCTAAAACACACCCAGTCGACGGCCACCCATACTGTGTACCTGGTGCGCAGTAAGACAGAGCCACAACCACTAGCAACACAATGCAAGGACTGTCAGTAAGATAGTCTAGCCTATTCACTCCATCCACCGCGCTGAACTGATGCCGGTTAGAGTAATCGGGTACGACTCTGGTTGGCACGGCCTCGGCTTGGTTCTACACCGATCTAAGGAACAGCGTCGCCTGCTCTCCTCATGTGACGCCAATATTTGGTACTACCTGTATGCCGTACACCCAAAGGAGTGGTACAAAGTGGCAGGAAAGGAAGGCAGTTGCAGCCTCCAAAGCCAACGGGAGCTGTAACCCAGCCCCAACTGCACTTTGCAGCATAACCCCCTGGGATCAAGCTCAAGCTGCCCGCCAGCAGGAGAGGCCTCACCTCCCGACTCCCTCCTGCTCCTTATTTCAGCCCCCGATCTAGACAACCAGCCGACTACACCCAATCGTCACCGACTTCCGTCAGGAACGGCCCGTTCCACTAGGGATCACGAAACCCTGGTTCCAGTGTCGCTGGACCAGCAGCCCTCCGCGGGCTCACTGCAGCACCGCCAGCCGCAGCACCACCACCACCCCCGGTCGGCGCGCTTGTTCCAGTCAACTCCAGCAACAGCAGGGTCAGCAGCCACCCTGGGCCATCTCCAGCACTGGTAAACTTATGGCTGTGTGCCACACAGTACGCAGGACCGCTAAGCCCATGTTTGACTTTGTACCATAGCCCCACAACATGTATTATATACCAGCCCCGGTCAGCCATTAAGTAGGTCAGTTAGTTGAATCACACGTGTCTCTAACTGACACGTCAAAACCCTGCCCAACCATGACGTTGCCGTCAGCCACCCAACGTCACGCATCAGTTTCATACACCAATTAATATGTAACAATTAACTGAAAATATTTTAATATATATGGCAGCTCAAATGAAATGAGTCTAACCTGGATCAGTTCGGGAGACAAGAGATTTTCAAGATGACCATCTGTAAAGTGAAAACATAATTTTTATTAAATTTTACTATACTCTGCATATTAACGGCATCAAGGGATGGGAGATAGGTGGCAGCTTTTGCATGTCACCAGCGGTATCAACATAATCTGAACTTGAACACTAAAATATTTGAATGTATTCTTTAAAGTGATTTTTGGGCCTCTTCCAGTGTTTCCACTTCACTCCCTAGCAGTAAATTAATTCTAGTTAATATCAAATGCTTGTAACATTATGATGAATGGTTGAAAATTATCAATTTGCAACAGTGGCCAGAGACACATCCAGAACTGATGATCCATGGATTATTCACTATCCGTCCATAACCTAAAATATGCAAAAATCATAAAGTATTAAAATAAAAATAAACATATTGATTTAACTCCAGGGTTGCTGGTTTCGGCACCAGCAGATTTGGTAACTCACTCATTTTAAAGTCATTAAGTGCTTAACTCAAAACACAAGAAGGGCAGCAGTACTTGAGAAAGTCAACTCATCTAAAATATTACAAGAGTACCATATGGTTTTCAGGCATTCTTCCTATAAAACACCTCCCATAACACTCTTACTTCCACTCCACGCTACAGTTATGAACTACTCAGCCAAAGCTACCTGTGCATTCATTATGCTTTTCACTGATGCCTAGAACCTCAGCAGAGGTTCATATTTTCAATGTAATACTTCAAGTAGTGATTTTGGGAAAGTAATAAAACTAACTAGAAAAAAATTTGTTTGGTAATAAATTCTGTTTACAAATCCAGCAAGACATCAACCATCGACACAGTAGGATGCCTTTCCAGTGACATCCAGATGCACTGTACCATCACCGATAAAAAATATGATTAGCAGGGAATAGATGAGCATTGAAAAAAAGAACCATTTCACATCCTCTACATCACACAGCTCCTAAGGTCGCCCTGACGCTACTCTGACCTCCGACACTCTAAAGTTACATTCTAAATACATAATAATGCCATCAGTAAAGACAGTACACTGCCCGCCATCCCAAAAAGTCCAACATTCTGCGACACTTCTCTACAGCTTATGACTTTTTCAGTGGTAGAAAGAAGCACAGCACATACTTTATAAAGTCTCCAGAAGACCTCAGAGAGAAAAGAAGATATTATGGGAATGAGGAATTGGCCTGTCACATCCAAGAATCTCCTCACCAGGAGCCATACAATTTGTACCCACCTTCCACATGTTGCCTATAAGTGTGATCATTCAAAACTCCATTGAACTAAAAAAATAACATTATATAAACCAAACCCACTACACAAAGTCTTCATTGTTTCTACAATAACTTAAATTGCACAATAAATGGCTTAAAGAAGGTCTTTAAAATGCAATAGAAACCTGTCCAAAAATATTGGTGATGAAGAAGCATACTTACTGGGCCACGTGGGGAGACGTACAAGAGGGTTAATGATGGGCAGTTTCTTAGAGACAGAAGCCAGAGGCTCCTTGTCAATGCTGCGAGATCTGTCGCGCCCACTAGCAGGAGCCTTCAGCAGGCTGATACTAGAGACCCGACGAGAGGCGGCCGACGAACAGTGAAGCTCCTCCATAGTTGACGAAGTTAGCACTGCAACACCACAAGCAATGTCCCTATCATAAAAATGCCTTTGCAATCAAATAACTACTTGCTCTGAGTAGAACCCGACTTACTATGGAGAAAAATTACAATTCTTACATACTTTAATAAATTACAACTTGGCTACTCACCTTCATTTGACGAAATGATAAGGTAAGGGTGAAATGCCATAAAACTCAAAATAAGATAAATTAAAACATTTACCGGGTTTTGTTGGAAGAAGTAGATGGGATAATACTCCTAGCTACTTCACAGTGGTAATAGGAAAGAAAAAATGAAAAAAAAATGACGTGTGACACATATTTGACATAGATATAAAAACGACTTCACCGCATCTGTACATATCATCACGTTACCCCAGGCAAGGTTTGAACCCCGAAACGATTTGCAACGAGAGCCTACAAGTACGCCCCTAGTTGCGGGGGTATTCACGGACACATCACCCAACATCGTTCGTCCTTATGTAAGATGTCACGCCACCCCCTCACGTGTGATTGAGGCTAGTCAAGCAGCCAAGTTAAGCGCCTAAGCTCGCGCATCCAAGGCAACCCAGCATAACAGAGGCGCATAGTTCGACCACAGGCCGAGGGATTGCGCTAGATAGCAAAGTTCCGCCCTGGAGGAAGAGCTCGCCGCCCGCACCACCGCACCAAAGAGGAGCATTCGGGTAGGTAGAATATATGGCTGTGCACCGCTTATTACATTTTTCTCAAGTTTTTCAGGATCCCCTGGGCATTCGGATTCGGGGAGAGTTGCCCAATCGTGCCATCCCCCCACCAGAGTGATGTGCAAACATTACTCTGGTTAAGCCAGCGCCACATAATGAAAGATTCCCAGCCCTCTCTCTGCTAGTATTTTCTCTACTTACTAATAAAGAGCATGGTTTCCACCATCTGTCTCCTGTAGCATTTTCTGATAATTCTGATAATGCATGCAAAATGTTTTAATTATTTCCTGTCGAAGGGCTTTTACGGTGACTATGCCGGTTTTTCCCTTTCTCTTCTTAGTATAGCAGTTTAGCTATAAGTACATTTAGGGAGGTTTTCATGGCCAAGCTGGGGCCATGGCAGCCTAATCCCTTGCTGCTGCGATGCATGTCTCCTTGCATGATTTCCTTCCTTTATAGGTGTATGAGGCGAGACGCACTTAACTCCCGTCCCTACAGCGGGCTCACATATAACACTTAGTTTTAGAGTACGTTAGAAAAAAAAAGGAACGTCAATTGTTCTCTAGTTGTACTTCTGAGTTCATCTCCAGCAGCTCACTCCACCACCTCATGTGCTGGGGCTCTCTGCTGACCCCAATGTCTTCGCAACCTACCAGAAGCTCTTCTAAACCTACACCAGCAACCCCCGAAGAAGTCTTTGAACCCCTTGAACAGCCTACTCTTCTGGTAACGGCAACCACGCTACCCTTCTGGTAGTAGCCCTCGAAGTCCCTTCTGGACAAAGGCATTGAGATAGTTAGGGACAGTTGTTATTATAGCTACCTAGCCGCATCTGCTCTTATTCAGGTTAAACCCAGGTCCCCTTCACCTGGTTTACCTAGTTTACTTTCGTTCAGTTCCTGGTTAGTTAGGAGGTAGTAGGGGCCACCGCATCTATTCCTCACGGAATGAACACATTTTCTCTCAAACCTCTGAGTGCTAATTCTAGGGTGACTGTGAGTTTGTCCTCTGCAGACGTCATCCCACCAAGGTAAAGCAGGAGACTGTGTCTTTGACAAACCAATTACCGAACCTAGAGTAGGACTGCGGGCTCCCTTAACCGGGCGCACGTACATTGTAAAACACACCCAGTCGATGGCCTCCTGTACTGTGCATGTGGTGTGCAGTAAGGCAGAGCCACAAGCACTAGCAACACAATCCAAGAGCAGTCAGTCAGCTAGTCCAGCCGATTCACTCCATCCACCGCGCTGAACTGATGCTGCAAGGAGTGATAGACTGGTTCTGGAGGACTGCCCACCTTTGGATATACACCCAACATCATTGTCGAACTTCCAGGGTAAAGCTACTGCTTCAACCACTGCGCTGAATTGTCGCCGGTTGGAGTAATCAGGTACAACTCTGGTCTGCTCGGCCTCTGCTTGGTTCTACACCTAGCTAGGGAACATCGTCGCCTGCTCTCCTCTCGTGAGGCCGATATTTGTATCTACCTGCCGTACACCCAAATGAGTGGTACGAAGTGGCAGGAAAGGAAGGCAGCTGCGGCCTCCAAAGCCAATGCGTGCTGTAACCTAGCCCCAAGTGCATTTTGCAGCATCCCCGAGATACGAGCTCAAGCCGCCCGCCAGCTGGAGAAGTTTCACCTCCCAGCTCCCTCCCGCTCCTTCTTTCAGCCCCCATTCAAGACCGGCGGCCAACCACACTCGATCTTCACAGACTGTCATTATAAACAGCACATTCCACTAGGGATCACGATGGCTTCAGTGTCGCTGGACCAGCAGCCCTCTGCGGACTCACTGCAGCACCGCCAGCCACAGTACCACTGTCGCCCCAAATTGGGGCACTTGTTCCAGTCAACTTCAGCAAAGCAGCAGCAGCTGGGTCAGCAGCCACCCTAGGCCATCTCTAGTACAGGTAAACCCGTGGCTTTGTGAAACCAAGTACACACGACCGCTAAGCTCACGTTTGACTTTGTACCATAGCCTCACAACCTGTATTATATACCGGCCGGGGCCCGGTCAGCCGTTAAGTAGGTCAGCCAGTTGAATCACCCGTGTCTCTGACAGAGACATCAAACCTTTGCCCGACCGTGACGTCGCCATTAGCCACCCGACGCCACGCGTCTAAACATGTTTCAATACTTGAATTCTTTGGTGATATTTTATGTGAAGTGCAGAGAAATAATAATTGATCATGCTGAGACACAACCTGGAACCAGACAGCACAACATCACATTCCCTCTTCCATGAGCACCTACATCTGAGATGCATGAAAGAAGTCACCTCGTGTGTTGCATACCACAATGGCTGAAGCCTAGAGGTAGGTTAGCCCACAGCAGAAGGGTGAGTGCACGCTAAATGCCAAACCTTCTCTGCCACCTCTTTGTGACATTGCTTGCACTTCTATACAAGAGGCAGAGTTCTAGTCTACCTTGTCTCATGCTACCTCTGCACACCCAAATTTCTATCCCACAGACAGCAAGCAGTATGTGGATCATGCACTCCTAAAAGCATTACGGTCACCAGGGTTTGAAAGATATTCACGGATGCACTCTGCTACTCTTAATGACATTCTGGCATCAGCTTTCTGCAGATACACTCCATCAGCTGTTGAAATATTCCCTATGACAAACTCTTGCTCTGTTCCCTGATGCCTTCAGTATCACTTCCATAAGAATGCTTTCCCCAGATCCTTGCATACTGTGAAGTTTTAAGCTTGGCTTGCCTTACAGATAACTATGCTTCAGTAAAGCAAGTAGGACTTAAGCTCAGTTTATCATACCAGCTAAGCAGAATTAAAACCAATTTTACAACAAATCTGCTACAATTACATTAAAAAAAAAAATTTCTATTAATATCTCTTATTAAACCTTTATCAATTCACTTACCTAAAATTCTGCTTGTCACTAAATCACCATACTTCTGATGAATGCTAGGGATAGAAGAGAGAGATGCAAAGGAAACTGTCCCACATNATCAATTCACTTACCTAAAATTCTGCTTGTCACTAAATCACCATACTTCTGATGAATGCTAGGGATAGAAGAGAGACAGCTGCCAGATGCAAAAGAAACTGTCCCACTTATAGCTACTTTCTGGTGGTATTTGGGATACTGGGTTGCACCACTTTCAAATTTAGAGAGGCTCCTTGAGTACTGATTTCTTGGTGCCCTATGTCTCTTATAGACTGGGATTTGCTTGGATCTGTTCATTTTGTTTTGCCACTTAAAATCTTACCTATTTACAGTAATGAACTATATGAGTAATACCTTTTGTAATTTTGCTTACTGGCCTTCATCACACATTCTCCCAATGGTTGGTTTGAGGTGGACTGATAAGAAACCTTTCAATTTATCTAGCAATCAACATCCCTGTTTGGGACACTCGCTCACATCCACCGTGACTTCTGCCAGTGGTTGTCATGAAGTGAACCAGTGATGTGCCATTTGCCAGTATATCACCCTCTCCCCCAAAGCCTTCGGGAACTACTTTAAAACGTTTGAGTTAACCAGTACACCCACTTGGGAACGCCTCCTGACATACTGTACTTCTCGTAAACTCTAGCCATCAACCAAGAGTAGAGGGGAGAGGAAGGTTGTGGCTACGAAGGCAGCCTTAACTGATGTAGTCTCATCAGCAGAGACTACCTCATAAGCAGAGTCTGCCTCGAAGTTTGCGGTACACAGCTCAAGAGACAAGCTTCGGCAAAACACCAGACATGGTATACATTAAACTGCACAACACAAGTAGTGACTCACATTCTTCAGATCCCCTGCAGCGCCAAACTCTTCTCTTACAGGAAGTGGTTAGCTTCTTTCCATGTACCACTTGTTAATCAGTCCATTACACAAGATAACAAACCCAAAGTACAAAGAAACTGAAACTGTGGAATTCAACCAGCATCCAACTGTCTGCATCATCCTCGAGGCTTGACCCAACTCTGAAACCCTTTCTGTTGCAACCAACTTCAGCTTTGAAGCCTCCTACCTTCACCAAGCCTTAAACCATTACACCTTAATGGGTCTCAAAACAGACCTGTACGTGCCCCATTATACCCCATTCACCAACAAAGAAAAGCATTTAAATTATTCAACTACCATAGCAAATATCAGCAAGAAAGTATCTATCTAATATACACATAAATTCCTGCCCAACAGTAAGTATGCCAAGGTACTTGTGACCAGTGTCTCAGTTAAAGTGAATTGATTCGTTGGACTCGTTTAGTGAGTGAGTCTACAAAAAGTCTCAACCAAAAGCTGAGAACACAACCATTACGCCAACATTTCTCTTTCGGTACTCCCACTTTCATTTATTTTCCATTATTTTGTGTTGTCCTTCCACTAAAAGTTAATTTATGTCCAAGCAAATTGCACATGCTGAAAAGCAATAGCATTGAAAAATAAAACTTTTTTACTTTCAAAGAACTAATGCACCATTCTAACAAGTTAGCTAGAATGTAAAAACAACAAATCTAAATGGCGTCCAAGGTTTTCCTTAAAAAAAAATGTGAATTTACAATTAAAAAGCTTGCTGTTTAAGGATTTTAACATATCTGTGTTTGTAGTAATAATCACATGGAGGCATACACTATTATGATGTATTACTGAGTTGTTTATATATTACTATTGCAGAGCGTTATTCTGACATTACAAGATCAGGAAACCTAAATACCCGTTGTAGACAACAGATAGCCATAAAGTTGCCAGCACATGCCTTTCTTGTTCTGAAATGCAAGGAAAGGTGATACCTTCATCGTTATCCTTCTTTGCACTGGCATCCTGAGCATCTGGTCAGTGTAAATGAAGGCTAATTGCTTTCATAGATTGTCTCCTACTCAACTTTCCACACCATGCCTAGCAAATACTACAACTAAATTGCCAGCTTGAGTGCATATAATATAGCCTGAGATCGAGAGATGCACAAAGATTAGAGAAGAGAACCTCTGCCATTGGTTTTCAATGTTCCACATGCTTGTGGCAAAAGTTCAGACAAGACTTACAGCTTAAAAATTTTTATTTGCAAATTTTAAAACATTTTTTGTTAGGTATATCAACATATTACATAACTACACCACTGTTCTTGAAGCATAAATTCCAGGCAGAAAAATATATAAAATTAAGAGCTGTTTATGTGATACGCTTTTAGCTTACTAAAATAC
Organism: Clitarchus hookeri; assembly: GCA_002778355.1. Taxonomy (NCBI): domain Eukaryota; kingdom Metazoa; phylum Arthropoda; class Insecta; order Phasmatodea; family Phasmatidae; genus Clitarchus; species Clitarchus hookeri. The sequence goes on from NQII01001368.1 coordinate 311,468, forward strand.
AAGGTGATCCTGTGTGATTTAAAAACACTACCTACTTTATTTTACAACTAATAATTTAATAACTTTGAAATTTAGATGAGTAAATGGTTCCTTTATGAATGGCAAAGTACAGGTGCAAGCAAATAAGCAAACATTCCCAGATGCAACTTACGCTTGCCAGCACTATCTTCACTATATCGCCGTAGTTTGAGGCCATCATCATCTCCTCCCTCGTCGGACATGACTGGGGACGGAGGGTTCACCACGACGCTGATGATGGATGGGAAGTCGTGGTGTCGGATGGTGGGCCCCTCTTCACTCTCTGACTTGGCCAGCCCACCCCGAGGACGTTGTCTGTCACGGATGTGGAACCTCAGAAGCTCATCCTCTTCCCCATCAGACATTGTCCCACTAGGACGTCTAGAAATATCACCACTCAGATTGCTAGTTGAACCCTGGATCTGTATTTTCACTACATCGAGGAATCCACCACTTTCACGTTCCCCCAGAGTCCCTCTCACTCTCGACTTTTCTGCTGAGGATTTTGTTTTGACGTGCTTGTAAAATGATTTGCGGGCAATGTCATTACCCTCTGAGAAATGAGCCAGACTAGCACCTCGTATCTTCACCAGTTCTCCAGAGTCATCGTCTTCCTCCAAATCTTCTTCATGCGAAGTGAGAACTATGTCAGGACTTGGCATAACAGGAAATCCTGCTGCAACCAGCTCACTTTGTAAACTTATCTCTGGTGGCAGAACAGAATCCTCAACATCTTCATTCCTGAGAATCTCACTACCTTCACTGGTGTCATCCTTAATATTGTCCGTCTCTGTGTTCTCCGGTGAGTCAATGTGACCTACAACTTTCTCTATATCCTCCAGAACTGACGATCCCCTACGGGATGCATCACCATTCCCTTCAGGCACAAACAAAGTGTCGAAGGTGTATTTCTTGTCATCGTCCTCCACAGGACTACTACTAGTAAGGCTTTCAATGTCTACCCGCAACGTGTCGCTTTCATGATTGTCGTGCAAAGAGATTGGTCCCTCCAAGTTGTCTATCTTGAATCCGATGCCCTCTGTGAAGTCCCGCTTCAGCTCCAGGCTCTCGGACGTCGATAAAAGTGCAGTCTGCGATTCATCACAAACAGTAACAAGGTCACCTTTGGACGAGGCAACAATAATGTTCCCGAGTTCCTTCTCCTCTTTTGAAAGGATCTTTGGTTGTGAAAAAAGGGCAAAGTCCTCCGCTGAAACACTTCGTTTTATTTTCACTTTACTGGCACGCACTACATCGTGGAGGCTTGCAGAGAATCTGCGAGGACCAGATTCCTGGGAGGGTGGCAACAGTGCCTTGATGGTGGTGGTCGTGGTGGTGGCTGTGACAAGGGGTGAGCCCTCTCCATCCTCAGATGGTACCAGGCTATGACGGGGGTCAGCAAACTCGAGGGGCACCGGAAGGGGAAGCAGATCATCACAGGCAGAGTCCCGGCGGAGATCAGGAAGAGGGGAAATGGCAGTGAGGCGGTGGCAGATTTCAAGTTCTGTTGACGATGAGGAATGTAGGAAGGAATGTGGTGAAGAGCAGGGGCTGACTTCTGTGCTGGACATTGAATCAATAGTTGGCAACACCTGTTCAACAAAGACCAAAAGCATTACTACACACATATCATGCTATAATGCAGAAAACTATTTTAACTATATTCTGCATTATCTATTAAAAACAGAAAAGAACAATGAACAAAAAACAAGAACCACCATTAAAACTATACTCTTACCATTCTTTAAACACTGAATATCCTTATTTACTCCATTCGCGCTATCTTCCAACTTTTTGAAACAAACCTTTGAAAAAAAAAAAAACTAAGTTTAACATGCCTGCCTGTGTTTTAAATAAACCACATACAACAAACATGTAATACTGTTAGTAACATTCAAATATTCTATTTTTGATTAAACGAAGCTAATAATCTTTATTTCATAATCAAAATTAATTAAAGACAGTGACAGCAGTGTTGTTTGTACACCACCAGTGGCCCCACCAGTGATCCACTTAATGTGCATGTGGTAGAAAACCTCAGCTTACGTAATAGCCGACACACATCAGGCAGTGACGTGTTCACTAAATACATGATACCGACCAGCATAGTAAGCAGTGTGACCCTTGATGTGTACTAGACGATGAATTGGATGATGGTGGTGACAAATGTAAAGAAACATCTCACAGTGTTCTCTCAGTTTCAGTGAGGAACAACATGGGAAATAGGAAGCTGATGCCAAACACAGCAGACTGCTCTACCTTACAGACACACCTGTTGTTTCCTGGCAGACTGAAGAATTAAATAAGAAAAGAGTGGGGTGGATTAACAGTAATGTGCATAATGGTGTTATCAATTATGAGTCCATGATATTATAAAGGTTAATTTAGCTTACAGTAAAATACACTCATTTGCAAAAAAATTTTGATCACCCTAAAGGGATCATTGCAGGAACACGTAAGTGGCTACAGGCACAGGACATGGTAGTATGTTTACAGAAAACATCAAAATATTGTACCACATCAAGCATGTATTGCAGGAGACCAACACTTGCAGGATGTACTTAGTATGGTATTGGATCACCCATAGCACAGAGAAAGGTGGCGATACAGTCGAACATGGGGGCATACAGATGATGGATGTTCTTCTGAGGAAGATCCTGCTTCCAAATCCACCATGGTTTCCACTGGTCGAAGTTGCCATCCAATCTGGTTCCAAACGTTCTTGACAGGCAAAAGGTCTGGGGACCTGCCGGCCAAGGAAGCACGTTGACATCATGAAGGCAGACCAGAGATGCCGGTGCTGTGAGAGGCCAGGCATTATCCTGAAAATGGGGTAGTCAAGCTGCACCAGGAAGGGGAGTGCACATAGTCGCAGAATTTCCTGGATATATCGCCGTGCCATTAGGGTTCCTTCAATCACCACGAGTGGGGTGCAGAATCATAGGAAATGGCACCCCGACCATGACACCTCTTGTTGGGGCGGTGTGCTTCTCTGCAATGAAGCATGGAACACAGCACTGGCCAGGGCGACTACAGACTCAAATTCAGCAGTCATCTGTATCCAGACAGAAACTGTAATTCATTACTGAACACTACTCAATGCCGATGCACAAGCTACTATGCTGCCCGTTCCCGGCAGGTCACACATGCTGCTTGGCGATGCTCAGATTGTCATGGTAGACATCATAAGGTATATGGCGACGACAGATCCCACTATGCTAGCCGCCTGGATATGGTATTGGTGGACACAGGCGCATCCCCAGTTGCTGTGACATAACCTCGGATGGTGCACAACAACGCCCATGGAGAGCTTACAGCCGGTCACAAGATAAAACGATCCTCCCTGCTGGTGGTTCGCCAGGGTCGATCCAAGCCTTCTCAATGGGTGTGTGTACCCTTCTGTTCCCACTGCATCCAACAGACTCACAGTGTAGGCAGAATGGCTCAAGTGGCTAGCAATGCACCGAAACGTCCAACCTGCCTCTCGGAGGCCGACGATGCTACCTCTCTCAAACTCATCCAGCAGGACAAAGGCTTGTCGAATGCACCGTCGGGGCATGCTGCATGTTCACTGAACTTGGCTCTTTAACTCACACTGCTACTAAGGCATTATTCGGTGTCTTGCAGCTACGAATGATGGAGGGACATATATGCACCTTAGTGGCACATCCACTAGCAAGCAAACTGCATTGAACACAAATGGGACACATATCAGGCTATAACAATACTGTGTGGCAACCTTCGTTGCACTCGTGCAATTCGTTCATTGTTATTATTATTTTTTTGCAAATGAGCAGCACACAATTGTAGTCTGTATTATTAAAATCATATCTAACTACTCATATCATGCCAGGATGACACTGCTCCTGATCTTGATCCCAGCATCTTATTTACTTTTAGGGGAAATTCTTGCTGAGACTAGGTGGGGAACTGGTAGGACATGCAATGGAGTGGTTTGGCTGTGCTATGTGGAACTAACCTATCTTTGCCAAGGTGTATTGGAGGCAGAAGTATTAACTTATACATATCACACGACTGAGGTTGGGTGGTCTCAAGGTCAAGGCTGCAATTGCTAGTACAGGATGGAGGTGAAGGAGGGAAAACCAAAGAACAACATACTGTGCAACAATGAGCCGACTAATCCTTCAGTGAAGACATCAGCTAAATATAATACAGATCCTGCAAGCAGGAACTTCAATAAAATTTATATTGTATTGACAAATTGTACTGAAAGTACAAGTGATACACAAATATTTAATTAAATAATACAACATTCTGAATTATTCATGGTACAATAGTTACAAGTACCTGTGATAGGTCTTTGAATGCACTCAGTAGCATATTTAGTACATCATACCCATCATTTTCAATTATTTCCTGAACCCCTTAAGAAAAATCTTCTTATACTTCATATATTTGTAACTTTTACTATAGATAGTAGTGCACACAGAACTCGACTTTGAGGTTGGTGGGTGATTAAAAAGAGTTACTCGTGAGGATGGCGACATACCTACAGACTTCGCCTACAAGTTGTGTTACAATCGCCTAGGAGATTTCTCTTTACGTTCATCATACAACACATGATCTGTATCTGTTAGCTCATGTGAAAGAAGCTCGAAAATTACATTGCATATTGCTTGAATACAAATATTTTAATATTGCTGTAATAATTAATTCTACATATTGAAGAGATTGTGCCTCAGTAGATCACACCTGCAGTGTGTCGCAGCTCCTCGTGGAGGGGGGAGGGGGAGTGATAGTGAACTGTGGAGGGCCAGCAATGGGAGGTTCCTCTCCCAGAGGCGCCTGGTTCTGTTCATCCACTGCTTGTTCCGTGTGCTCCACCAGCTGCCGGATGGCCTTCTTGAGACTGTTGGCACGGCTCATCAGTACCTCCCGCTGTGCTACCCCCGACAACTGCAACAAAAACAACAAAAACCCCTGCATACTTGAACAATGAAAATTTATGTCTGTCCATGCCTCGGGCAGGGTCAACACAGATGAGGTGGAGCGGACTTTGATTAGAGCCATCCAGAGGCATCACTTAAGGCCTGGAAAGGTTGAGGTTAGAACACTAACAAATCACTATAAAACCACACATTTTTGCATCTATTTTCTCACAACAATAGTTCGGAGTACTTGCAATGCGCTCTGATTCTGACACAATCCCCCCCAGGAAGGCAGGGCCTTTTCATCTTCCAGCACATCTCATGGGTACTTCCTGTCCTTGCTTTGGTACTACTCTTCGCGGTCAGCACATAAGATTTTACAGTATCCATGACATGCTCCCTCATAGTAGTCCGGGTTGCTTGTTCCCTATGCTTATCGACAGAAGGGGATACCTCGTCTGGACACTGATGTCTGTCACCTCCGGAGGGTAACCAGTAGCCTCGAAGTAGTAGGAAAATTCATCCATCGGGATATACTGGAGCCCAGACAGAGGACAGGTCTTGCCCCAGCTGTGATGAAAGTTAGCAGAGCCACCTCCTTGATTATACACTTTTACTCAGCTGCCTGGTGGCTGGCCTTGCATAAAGTATGTCTGTGCATATCATGTACGTCTTAGCCAGTGTGTATACACGTGTGATGTGTGCATGCTTTTGTGCGGTTTTTGTATAAGTATCAAGGAGGAAGACAGTGCTGCCGGCAGTCCACTGAACTGGTTTGGTGAAGACAATTGTGCTTGCACGGAGGTCAGTGGCTGGAGCCTTGATGTCCTAGGGGTGCAGGACTCACTCAAAGAAGTTAGCTGGTGCCAGCCACAAAGGTGCTAGGTGTGGTTGGTGGCTGACTCTGTGTATCAATAAATGGTTAAAGCTGGGGGGAGTATGTGGTTATTTGACCTTCTTTCTCCCCTGACAGTGGTGATAGGCAGGAAAAGAATAAATGGGTGGCTAGAAAACTGAAGAATGTTAATGATTAGGGAGAGATGGAATTGTACTAGTATATAGTGTATTGTCAGGCATGGGGGTCAATGGCTGTCAATACAAAGTGTTCTTCAGCCACAGAAACAGTGTCCTTTGTACAACTACCTAACTATATATAGACTAAAGTGTATTACTGTGTATTCCATCGCCTGAACCACCTCCTGGAGAAATGGCCACATACGTCACAGGCTAGGAGTCTTATGCAGAGAAGAAAGTGGCAAAGCACACTGTTTTGAAAAGGGGAATGCCTTGCAGTGCAGATACTTCTTTTAATTAGTCAAGTGCGGATCCAAAGGTTTCTTCCCCTGGGAAATACAACAATTTTGTTTATAAATGATGGCTGGTATAAGCAAATTTTTCATGTTATCTCGTTGTTCAAGCCTAGCCTGGTTTTCAGTTACAAGGCCGCCAGAAACCTGGAAATGTACATGAGACGGATTGTGCACTTAGTGGTACAGTCTGAGTAGGAGACGTGTCAAGAATTTTATAACTGTTTACATGCTTCCATCTGCCTCACTCAGTACATATTCAAACTTCATGAGATTGAACTTAAACACACAATCACAGGTTATGTAAAATTAATTACTGTCACTCCGCTTCTGTGAAAAAAATTAATTTTTCACTTCTCATTTATAAAAATAATTTTGTAATTTCACATTTTTTCAATAACAGTTGAAATTGCAAATAACACAAAATCACCATGCAAGGCATCAGAAGGTGTAAATGCACCACGAAACACAGGTGAAAACTATCTCTTGCTCTCTCAGGGTCTGACCACTAGTTCCTGCTAACAGTCATGAACATTCTCCTCATTTCCCTGCAAAGCACTGCCATGAGAAGGAAGGGGAAGGGAGAAATGATACACGGTAGAATTTTGATACAAAATCACAAAGAGATTCGAAATTTTATACTTAATACTGAAAAATTCTTTACACTTAAAAAGTATTTAATGATATCACATGTGCAGAGGATTTGAAAGATGTACTTTAAAGTGAAGTATTTTATACTGAGATTTCACCATGGGCATCAGCTGGAGGGGGTAAGGGGGGTACTTGCCCTCCCCAGCAAACCGTATTTTTTCTATGAAATGTGAAATAACAATTTTATAACAAATAAATTTCTTATTAGCGACGTTACTTCAAAATGCAAGTCCCTGCTGGGGGGGAGTAATTGAGTTCTTCCTGGTTTTCCATAATTTTATTTTGATGTTTGTTTATGCATTTGTATTTAATATTATAATATTGTTATAGATAATAAAAACTATTCATGTTACAAATCGTGGGTGTTTGTTGTTTGCGTTTAGGGTAAAACCCAGTTGTAAATCTCACACTCCCCTGACGGAAACATTTGCTAATTCCTATGCCTACCCTTGGAAAAGATCTTGGTGACGCCCATGGATTTCACTGTAGTGGGTATTGAAACCACTAACATTTTGGATGGACTGGTACTGCAGACAGCAGTAAAGTAACAGAGAAATCAGTGTGAATTGTCTGCGTAGATGCCAGTACTTTATGAGCTAAACTATTTAATTTAGTAACTTAATTAAATTCACTTCTCTAAATGTTAAATTTCAGTATTTTTTTTTAAATAATGACACAGATAAAAAAATACATGTATGTCAGGTAACCACAAATAAAGCAGTTCAGATAATATGAACCTAACAAGGAAGAATAATGAAGACGTTCAAAGTGTTAAACTGGCTACATCCTACCTAATTTGGCCAACATTGTGAAAAATAACAAATATTATAACTGAACTGCGACTCTTAAATGGGATATCTTTACTACCACTGTTCCCTGGCCGCAAAACATGAAAGAGAAAGATGACTTTCTTAATTAAAATCTCCCTGCCCATATGCTGGTATTATGCACGTTGATATACATTGAAGAAAGATATCATTTTGCAACAGTTGTCCACCATCTTTCCCCTGCCCCACCTGTCCCCAGTGCCAGACTTAGAGACCCAGGGCCCCTAGGCGATTACAGAGTCCGGGCCCCATTTTTGGTAATTTAACAAAATAACCTATTTTATTTAGGTACACTCAATTTCATCAATAATATACAAGAAATGCTTCATATATCATCAAAAATTCAAAATTAATAAAAATAAAAAACCTTTAGACCATATTCGTCCACTGGGCTAGACTTCTCCTAGACTAAATTGCTAGATCAATGCTAGATCAAGGATAGATCAAATCTTTTTTACACGGGTCAATAAAATTATCCAATTTTGGCTACTGTAATAATAAATAGCGCTGTCTTGTCCTGTGTCCTCTATTAATTTAATTACTCTTTCCTAATTGATTTTCTTAATAAATAAAATATAAAAAAAACAGTTTGTCCACTGGCCAGGGCCCCCCAAGGCTAGTGCCCTAGGCAGGTGCCTCGTTCGCCTAGGCGGAAGTCCAGCACTGCATGTTCCTCACCTACACCTGCACCCAGATGATATGCAATCGGGCCATGGAATAGGTATGGCTAATCGCCCATTATGTGTTGCAGAAATTTGACATATTACTAACACTATTATAACATTTATAACATTATTATTAAAAATTTTTCAGGGGAACTCTGAGCATCTGAGTATTTTCTGACGCTATGCAACTGCCAGAATATTTTTAATCTGATGTCTTGCAGTTGTTGTGATCTCCAGATCCAAGCTAAAAGAATACAAGATGAGGTAGCACATCATTTTTATTGGCAGTCAAACAAGCTGACTACTGCTAGCCAGTCAAGAGTTCATAGTGCACCACTTAACTGTGTAGCATGTAGATGCTATACAGTTACATTGTCCACTACGAACACTAACAGCATTGCTTAGGACATCTTGATAACATTTTAACTGAACTCACTTTGGAATAGCACTGAAAACTTAACTTCCTGACTGAGAACATTTGAGGCGAGTATTGAAAAGTAAGAAAGCTTGATGCTCTTGGAAGTCTGCATGATGTGAAACGCTATGACTTCCAACATAAAGTGAATCATGGCAATGGGCAGAAAATCAATCAGTCGTGCTTCACTGCACATCTTAGCAACATCAGCTCATTTTTTGTCAGTGTTATTGAACTACAACTGAACTGCAGATGAGTGTCCAAGTAAACTACTAGCTTCTATGAATTTGCAATAATCTTCATATACTTACACATCCTGGCCCAGGAGAATATGGCTATGGGGCAGCAGTCAGTGAATGGCCACCAACTCTGAGGAAGGTGGTGAGGTGCCTGGAGCCCTCAATACAGAAAAACTCTTAATGCAGCTACGCACCCATCATGGCACCTACGTGGCCTAACCCTAGCTGTGCTCCACCCCGGGAGCAGCGGGCTATCATCGAGTTGCTCAGAGCTCCTACTAAAGACCGCATCAAGACAATGATGCCTGCGTCCCAGCTGCCAGGAGGGGAAGACTTGTGACACCACTGACCCAATCACTACCAGCTAGGCGAGACGTCAAGGTATCAATACTAATGTGACGAGGCATGGCTATTTCCCATCCCTGCAACGGCAAGGTTGTCTTCACCCAGCTGTGCAGAAACATAGTGCTTCTTGCAGTCTAAGGGAAATGAGAACTGATGGTGGCCCAACTGGGTGGCAAGATACAAACAATATGTTTTGACTACTTCCTGCAGGAATTTTTGAGAAATTGTGCCTCATGATTTTGTTGGCATATTACATTGTTTACAAACACTTTTTTTTTAGTTGTCCCTGCTTCACATCTGGAGATCTGCTAGCATACACACTCTCATTATTTTACTGATCCAAATGAGAGAAACTCACCCTCCTAGATGTGTGCGGTTTCTCGTGCACATCTTTTTCTGGCCGCTCCAGTGAGCTCTTCTCCTCCCCATCCAGCAGCACAACCGGCTCCTGTAACGCAAAGTAGAAACACAAGGTTCTGGGTGACTGAAATGTTCATTCACGTACACAGTCGACGACATACACACTGAACAAGACATCACCAAGCCCCGTACAAAGAATTTATTTAAAAAATACACAAAACTGAACAACAATAAAGAAACTGTGTAAAAATTGCCTAATTTGTATTTATAATTGATGGTTTAGTACGAAAATGCTGACATGGATGATTTATTAAGTATTAAACACAGTAAAACTCTCTCAAAACTGAATTATTGACAAGGAAATCTTCATAAAACGGGCAGAATTTTTTATACAGTCAACTTTCAATTAACTGGCATAAAGGTGGGAAGGAAGGGCATGGTAAATCGAAATCATGGTTAATCCAAAAATATATCTACGAGCCATACATTCAATGCTTTAAAATGTATCAAAACTTATTTTGTTAATTGTGTGCACTATGTTATGTTTGTACACCTATAATGAAAATTTTAGACAATTTATTGATGTAATATAAATTTTTATTAATAGAGTGATGTATTCTGAGCAAAGTAACACCCCAGTTATGCAAGGAACTGAGTCCCATGTTTACATTTCCCGCGGGGAAATTAAGACTTTTAAACTTATGAAATGATAATATTTTAACAGGCAGAGATCTACTCTTCAAAATTATATCCAGGTCTCCAGTAGTATGTTCACAGATAATGCAAAAACTTAAGAAAAACTGCAGCACTGCATAATCATGAATAAAATGCCAAGAGCTAAGACCATTTTGAAATATACTGTCACTGGAAAATAAGAACTTTATTGATGAAAAGTAAATTTATTTTAAAGTAAACATGTTGTGATTAAAATGCATTAAATACCAGCTAATTCAGAACAGTATTTGCATTATAAAATAAGCAATTTAATGTGTACCATATGTAAAAAAAAAAGAATCCATATGAACAGGGTGCTATTATGTAATAAAATTGTTAATAACATTCCGTATTTACATGAAAAATGATGCCCTTGCATAAAGTTTGCACAAGTATTTTCAAGCCTAAATATCTTAATTTTTTCATCATACGATTTGCCTTCAAATGATGATCGTGCCATATAAATTTTTCAGTAAATATCTATTTTCAACTTTTTGATCAAATAGTAGGCCTCATAATTATGTAAATGCAAATGATTCACTTTATGCACTGTCTCTCCACGCATAAGCAATACACAGCACTTTGACTACACTGCTTGTTACTTGTGTCCTGTCCTCTATCGCTTCATCTTCCTTGTTCTTCTCTCTTCCTTGTTCTTCTCTCTTCCCTATCCAATCAAACACTACTCAGGTACAGGCTGGTGGGAAAATGGCAAAGGAGAGGAAGCACTAGAAAAGCCTATGTCACATATTATGGGGTACTTATCATGGAGGAAGGACCGTGAAGTTTCCACAACAATTTTCTTTTTTGGATAAAATCGCAAAATGTAGAACAATGGCCACATTGAAAAAAAGGTTTTTCTAGTCAACAGTGGAATCCATAAGCTGAAAAATTGGTGTATGTATTCATTTATAACATCTACGAACACGTCAATTAAACACATTACGACAAAGACATTCTCAGTTTTCTCTGTCTAGAATTTCTTGCTACCCTCCCTCACATTATAAAAACGCCTACTGCCTCTTCCGCCCCCTCCTCTTTCATCTTCTCCTGCTGTCCTGTTCAGGGTGGAATTCCATTCATAGGAGATGTAGGGTGACGCACCACGAGCGCAGTTGTTGGACATATATAACCTCCCCCTCTCGCACTCTCCCTAGGCCTACCGTGACACAGAGCACCATCACACCCTATTGTCTCATGCTGTTGTATGTAGTACGTCTACAAGCCACAGAGTTTGTTTGCCGCCTGGTGGCCGGCAATCAGCCTGCTATAACACCCCTGCTTGAGAGTGGGTGGACCCACCTCTTTGCTGTGGTGGCTCTACAACTCAGGTACCATAGGTGCATCGCGGCCGTGCATAAGGGGAGGTTCCCCCCACCATCCAGCCATCGCCATCCGTTCCTCGCTCACCTAACTCTCAGGGCGTGTTAAATATCACACACCATAATCAAGGTAATTCACTGGAGACGTGATTTCCAGCCTGAGCTCCAAGCTCACCACGGTAGTTGTTCTAATGCTATTCATGCAGCTTACCTACATTAGGTTCTTTGTGCTAATAGCTTTTTCTAAACCTCGCTGTGCTTGCGCAGATTCAACTTGTGTTTTTCAATGCATTTCCGCCACTCTTACGACAGAGCTTTCGGCAGTCAGTAGAGTTCCAAGTCATTGCCTCGAGTGGCATATTCGTGCCAGACTAGGCACTCTGGGGTCACTCACGCCCCTTAGACTCTCTTTCGACCCTCGATACAGCCCCACTGTATTACCACTTTGCGAACCTGTCCCTCGTCTATCAGACGTTAGTTGGGCATGGGTTGGAAGTATATGTATTGAGTCGTCTTTTGGCAATAAATATATCTTACCCGCTACTTCATTTTGACCAGACATTTACTTCTAGTTCCAATTCCTTTTCCCACTCACCTACTGTGTGCTTTCAGTTTATGCACTTCCAGTCTCACACTTGGTCATCAGGAACTAGATTCAAACTCAATACCCTTCTAAAGATGCTCTCACCTCTTGTTAGAGTTTAGTGCACTGGTTGCTGGCAGGTAATGCTACCCTTCTGGTTGCCACCGTGGCAAGGAGAGGGAGAACCATTCCAGGGTCTACAGGCTCGAGGAGAGCAAACACTCAAGGTCACCATGGGCAGACTACGAGCAAGTCTCGCTGCTCATCTAAGTACCATCACGGCCTTAGTGGGAAACACTGGATTCCAAGAGGAAGTTGAGATCTGGAGTGGTTATGTCGCTCACTCAACTCTCCCCGAGGATGAACAAGAAACCTTCTCACAGGGGATAACCCCAATTTCAAAAGCATCAGGGTGAGTCATTTCCTCAATAGGTGTGGGTGGTCCATGCTAGCTTCTAACCCCCCCCCCTCTCCCCATGTCTGTAATATATTTTCTTAGCTACGGTCACATCCATCTGTTCTTACATACATCCACTGTGAATTAATTCTTCTTTGATTGGTACCTTGTAACGTAACATTCTTGATGTGTTATAGTTTTTTGCACACAACTGTCCCCATGTCCCAACATAAGGCTGTCCAGAAGAAGGCAGCCAAAATCTCAGCTGCCCAAACTAAGCCTAACGCTCCTAGGATCTACTATAAAGACAGGGAGGTAGCCGCCTTACTAAGGTGCACAACATGCACACCTACCACCTCAAGGAACAGTGGCCCACCAGCATCTGCACCTCCTTTGGCATACATATCACAAAGCAAGTTTAGTGGTTCCTCGTTGCATACTCCCACTGCCACCAAGGCTCTCTAAACGCCACCCACCCACCTCCTCACAGCCTCGTGACACGCCAGATATCCTAAGGCTAGACCTGGGCTCCTCACACCCTGTTGCACGCCAGTCGGCCTGCCCAGCCAACAGAGACTTTGTACCAGTGAGGGCACCCACTAAGCTGACATTCAAACCGGCACAATCACCGGCAGAGATGCCGGCCCACTCAGTTTGACCAAGTAACTAGGGTGAGCGTGCAATACCCAGAGAATGGAACACAGCATCCTAGTTTCCAGGGGAGCTAGACATCAGACTGGTTTGATTAAGACGGTCTGCATCATGGGGAGGAGGAAAATGTTGTTAGATGGTAATGAGCAAAAGAGAAACAGAGACAACTTAACCAAGCCATCCTCACACTGTTTATTTTTAGAACATTACCCTTTAACCGAATGCTGGAGATGGAGGCAGCCGGCCGGCAACGAGTGACTGTTACAGTGGCTGGCAGACACAAGTTGCACTTCATAAACACTGCATTGGCATTTAAAATGCAAATATTTTTTTAATACTCTATGAAGATTTATTGCACTTTCAAACTGAACAGACCTGCACTGAATGCATTAACTGGCAACCTTCGCTAAACGTTTTTCTTCTAGCACAACTCAAAACAACTCCTCCCGCTTTTTCCCCTCGACCATGTGCCACATAACAGGACTAAATGTGAGCGCTGTTCACAAGGGCACGTTTATAATATCATCATTGATACACAAAAACATACGTTATTGAGATTATTGTGTTTAGGTTTATAAAATATAAACTATTTATGGGAAGAAAATACGGCCCAGTTAAGCCAAAAACCAGTTGATCTGCCCCTGGAAAATCGAGAGTCAACTGTATGTTGTTAGACAAATGCAAAATAAAACTTATCAACTAAGAAAATGTTTTCGCTGAGAAATTTTTATAACAGGTTTTACTGTATTCCAACTGCAGAAAAACTTATAAACATCGCACATGCATCAATCTATATTGCCACTGCAGATGTTTGTAGGGGCACTGCAATGTCATACACTTTTAAGACTGTGCTACAGGTGAGCATGGAAATGATAAAGGTGATGAGAATATGTGTATGAGATATAAGGGAAGACCCACTTTACCCAGAGAGGCAGGGCAGGTTGTGCAACTCACCTCCGACTGCTGGCTGACCGCCTCCTCCTGGTGAAGCGTCTGCAGCAACAGGTCCAGCTTGTCCTTGAGCACCTGGCACTTGTCGCTGAACTGTTGGTCCCCTTGCCCTATGCTCACTTCTGCCGCACGCACTATGAAGTCCTTCACTGTTTCGCACAGCACTCTGTCACAACAAACCACAAAGTTTACACACAAATAAATACCTACTTTCAAATGCCAGGAATCAACAATTTCACAATCTTTGAAACAATTTACCTTACTTCATTCCAGCTCATACTGATGACCACTTTCCTGGTTTTGTTGGATATCGCCTTAGCACGTGTATGTCCACAATGAGCATTTAGTTGATGACCCACACCCTTGTGAGAATCAGTTATAAAACTACTGCAACTGGCTACATAGAATTTTACCACAACTAACAGTATAATGAAGAAACAAAAATTCTGATACACTGGAAATATAAAATAGTATATGATTTACTTCATTGGAGCCCATATAAAGTACAGTGCAAACTCACTAATAAAAACCTCTTTAATACAAAGTTCTCAATAACACAATTTTGTCTTCTTTCCCCTTGGAGTGAGATATATAATTTAATATTAATGTTTGTGTGTTTAATGAAAATATTTTTTAATTTGTATAACAATGTAATGTGATGTCCACTAGTAAAAAGAAAATAAAAATGTCTTATTTTCCAATATGATGAGTCACAGAATCAACATTTCAATTTTTTTTAAATATTGTTTATAATTATTAGCAACAACTACTAATACAAAACTCATTATTACAAATTGCGGAAATTCAGGTCCCTTCAGGTTTGTACCAAAGAGGTTTCACTGTATAGTAATTCCCATCAGATTGTCCCTACACTCGATGCTGTNCGGCCATGTTAAAACCGAGAGTAGCCCATATGCCCCGACTCTGAACGAAGTAAACAAATCGTGATTGCTGGCTTACTGAATTAAGTTAGCTGCTAATAATGTTTTCGTAAATATTTAGTTAGAGGTTACCTTGACGCGTACCGCTCATACCTACCAGTAGTGGCGACGCTATTCTTACCCACGCCGTAAACCGATGGCCTAACGACCAGAGGAATCCCCGAGCTCGAACCAACTGCACCTGTCATGTTGCCTGAGTCACGACGTGACGCTGCGAACGCGGGGAGTCCCGGGCATATTATCGCCCCTCGCCACAAGAAATTACAAATCGGGGAAAAACAGTGCGCCCTGCCTACCCCTATCCCACTGCAAACACGAGAGGGTAAGTTCCGAGTTCTATGGAAAATAGAACAGAAACATATATATACAGGAGCCACGGAGGACAGTTAAGTCAGTTACGCGACAGTTAAGAGAGTTACGCGAGAGTGAAGGACAGTTGAGGTCAGTTACGCGAGTGTTACGAGACGTTTACGACGGAGTTACGACGGAGTCGGGAGTTACGCCGGAGTCACGAGAGAGTCAGATATGAGGAACGACGAGCGACGAGGAGAGAACTGCACGTCCAGGGATCGAGCCCAGGACTTCCCGGGAGAGACACCGAGACAGCACGACAACGCCAGCCACCAGCATCGAGGTAAAGCTAGATTCCACCGTCCGAGAAGATATAAAAGGGGCTAGGTCTCATATATGTACAGATCACTGTAACTTTGGACAATAAAAGTAAAGCGTGAATAAACCGAACCCAGTTATGTCTTTGTGTCACCCATCTTACAGCAGCCCAAGGTGCAGTTAGCCAGCACCGTAACAAATTACTATGTACCCTGCTATCCACCACCCTGTATAGTGCAGGTGGGGGCAGCGTCGAGTCAACATACTTAAGTTTTGTTTTTAACTTGTAAATACTCTATTGTTGTAATTGTACAGTGATAAGTGATATTTCAAAATGATGCGGTCGTGTGTTAGCGAAGTTTGGACTTATTTTACAATATGTGATGCTGAAAATTTGAAATGCAAAATATGTAATAAACAATACTAGCGCAAAGGAAGAACAACAAGTGCTATGAGAAATCACCTGGAAGCTTTGCATAAAAACGAGTATAATGCTTTAAAGAATAGGGAAAATGAAAAGCGAAATGCTTCTACAACAAGTGTTGTGGCCTCCACTTCGCGACAATGTACGAAAACCGACCTGAAACAGATGTATTTGACTGATTGCGTCGAAAAAACAAAAAAGTGGGATAACAACAATGCCAAGTCTTTGGAAATTGATAATTTCATAAGTGAAATGATTGCTTTAGAGGACTTACCCTTTAGTTTTGTCGAAAGTGTTGGATTTGTCAGACTATTGAACCATCTTTGTTCGTCGTATAATATAAAAAGCCGACAACATTTTTCTTCTTTTATATGTGAGAATTTCTACGGCAAAGTCAAAGATAAAATTTTGGGATTAATTAAGTCATTTGAAAAATTGGCGTTTACCACTGATATTTGGTCTGATTCTTGTTCAGGAATATCTTTGCTGAGTCTTACATGTCATGGTATAACAAAAAACTTTGAGAGAAAAATGATTGTGTTAAACGCAAAGGTATTTAACGATGGCAGACATACTGGTGAAAATATAGCTATAAAACTTGAAACCATGTTGTCGCATTGGGAAATACCTAAAGAAAAAGTGCAATGCATTGTTAGAGATGGTGGCACAAACATGAAAGAAGGTATTTCCTTGTTATTAATTAGAGACATTGATTGTTCGTCACACCAAATTCAGCTGGTTGTCAAGGAAGGGCTTAAGGCACAAGATTCCGTTATAACAGTGATTGCAAAATGTAAAAAGATGGCAACACATTTTCATCACTTAAATGTAGCTCAAGATGAACTGGCTGCTCTACAAGAAAGAATCGATCAGCCAAAGCTGAAAATCATACAAAAGTGTGCTACAAGATGGAATAGCAGCTTGTATATGTTAGAGCGTATTTTGAAAAACAAAGATTCGTTGTGTCTTTATGCTTCCCAGAATAACAAGATTTCACAACTAACTTCCGAAGAGTGGATTATTGTGGAAAAAATAATAACTTTACTCAGATATTTTGAGGAAATTACAAAAGAACTAAGTGCAGCCAATATTTCTGTATCCTCAGTAATTCCATTATTGTCCACTTTGGAAAAAATAATTGGTGAATTTGATGTGACCGACGAATGCGTTGGGAATACGATTTTAGTTCTTAAACGAGAACTATGTCGCAGATTTTCCCATTTGGAAAATGACGTATTGTTTGCTACGGCAACTTTTATTGACCCAAGATACAAATTAGAATTTTTCAAAAATTCTTCAACCAGGGATCAAGTTGTGAAAAATATATTAGAGTCAATTGGAAACGATGAATCAAGCCTATCGTCTTGTTCAAATCCTAAGCGTGCCAGAATGACTACTCATCGGATTGAAACATCTGGTTCCAGTGCCAGTCTGACAGAGAAATCTATATCTTTAAGAGACACCATGAAATTGCTGATGGATTCCATTGAAAGTGAAGAAGAATAAGAAAATGAATGTACGAACCCTATAGAAGTTTTGATAAAAAAAACCATCAATGAATATTTATTAGATAAACGTGTGGAAAATGATGCAGAGCCACTTACATGGTGGGCGGTAAATAATAAGAAGTATGGCATTATTTCTCCCATAGCCAGGCAATATTTAGTAACACCACCCACTAGTGTGCCTAGCGAAAGGGTCTTTAGTGGGGCTGGTCTTCTTTACACATCCCACCGAAATAGGCTGCAAGGAGAAAAGGCATCAAAACTTCTATTTCTGAAGTTTAATATTCCTCTACTCTTATTTAATTAATAAGTGTTTCACTTAATTGTGCTTAGATATAAACAATTTTTCATAGTTTTATTTTTCGATTTCAAGAAGTAATGTTTAATGGATATCTTAAAAATTACATAATTAGTGAGTTAGTTTTAGTACCAAAGTTAAAATTAACAAAATGTTAAGAACATATTTGTTTTAATTGAAAAGAAGATTATTATATTGTTTGTTTTTCTTCACAATATATTTTTAACTTTATTCATAAGAAGTCGATTTGATTTACAATTAAACATGATTACTAGTTCATTAAAAGATCTCACATATTTGAATAAGATACCCTTTAGGTTGCATAAATGCATATTGTTAAGTGTTTTTACAAAAGATCTCATTTAAAGTTGATTTGTATAATTAAAAAGGTTGGGTTATATCTTATTCCATTGTTTTGTGTTAAAGCAGTTCAATGGTATTTGATCATACAGTTGTGTTATAATATAGTTTAGAAGTTTTAAGAAATTACCTGCCTTAATTTGATTTTGCTTAGGTAAATAAGAATAAAAGAATATCAAGAGTGTGTTTCTGTTATGTAATCTAGTGAATAACTACAAGGCTGTTTCCCAAATATCATTAAAATACACTCTTATACATAAAAAATATGTTAATAAATAAAAATGTCTTAATCATAGCAGTTGCATTATTATTTAATAAACATTTTCATTTTTCATTGCCAAATACATTCGCAAAATATTGGCATCATTTTTGCGAATGCGAATGCGAATGTTCAAAAACATGCGAATATTCGCGAATGCGAATGCGAATGCGAATGCGAATATTCGTTGCATCACTAGTGTGCACTATGGTTTACATTAACTGTTGCATGTCTGTTTTCCTCTTAAAATCTGAATCACAAAAGCTTAAATATGCTCACTAATTAATTACTTATTGTGTTTTCGTCAATGGATTTAGATTTTCATAAAGTTGACGTCTGTTCAAATGTGAGTAATACAGCAGTATTGAGTTTCCTCTCTTTCGGCACGGACCACAAGGGCCTTTCCAGGACTCAGTTGAGTCTGTGGTCTCATCGGCTATTGAGCGCTATGAACTTCAGGCCCTATCCAGGGGTTCCAGGGTCCGAGTGTCGTAACACGCAGGGAGAATAACCCCTGCGAG
The DNA here is from genome assembly GCA_002778355.1 of Clitarchus hookeri. Lineage (NCBI taxonomy): Eukaryota > Metazoa > Arthropoda > Insecta > Phasmatodea > Phasmatidae > Clitarchus > Clitarchus hookeri. Next base: position 330,719 of record NQII01001368.1, read on the forward strand.
ACCACCAGTACTAAGAGTTCTGCGGTTCTCTGGTAATGCAAGCACGTCCCATGGACAGCAGGTCCCCGGAGTCTTGGTAGGCAGGCAGAGCAGTCCTGGCTCGTATCGAGGGTGTTCCTTCACTTGGTGCTGCCGTGCTTGTAGAGCAAGGTCCCTGTGCTTGGTATACACCACTTGAGCCTGGGATCCTGGATGTGCTGGATCTCTGCTTTGTTTGGCTGCAGTCGCTTCACCATTCCTTTCGCACCCTCAGTTGGAGAACAGCATGGGTAGAAGGTAGGCACAGGAGTAATGCAGGAGTTTCTGGGCAGCGACCAACGGTTGTGGTAAGAGTTCTCCAGTGGAAGATCAAGGACTAGGTAGACATTTCACTGTCCTCCGAAACTTTGCACCTGGCGGAGAATCGTGGTGGATGGTACAAAGGTAGATGAGTAAGATCAGTATCCAGCCCCATTCTTGTCTGTACCAGGATACCATGCTAGTCCCACCACCTGCCCTCCAATTCCCACACTTGGTGGTGAATCACTATAGTGTGCTGGATAGTTGGGATGTGGTGACAGCAACATGGCATGGTGTTACCTAGCGACTGCTTCCCGGTACTATGCTTGACCGTAGTGCCCGGAGGAGTCTCATCCAACTATGAGAAGCGGAACAGATACACTGCTGAGCATCAAGTTGCGACAGTGAATCCCAGTTTGGCAAAATCACTTGCTGCAGGAATTGTCTTGTTCTTGTTTGAGTGCATGTCCGAGCCTTGTTCCTCGCCGAGAAGGCCCTGCTGATGTAAAAGTTCTGGGTATGGACTAGAGTCCGGGTTTTAGGAGTGATGGTGGAAGGTACTTACTTTCTCTAATAAGAAGTCTAAGTTTGAGAATAAAGAGCTGCATTTCATTCAATGTTCTGCGTGTTTCCTTATTTTTCCTGTTATTCATTAATCTCCCTCCATGTTTCATTATATTTTGCTATGTGTTTCATTAAATTTCAAGATCCACAGATTATTATTTCTCTTCTACTTGTAGATTCCTCTGATAACCATTACTTAACTTCTAACCTTCAATTAACGATTCCACTCAAGCCTTCGATTTAATAAAATTCCAAGTCATGCATACTCAGATCATTCTTGAGTTCCTCCTAACCATACAAGGCACAAACGTATTTTTCATTCATCATTTTCAGATATTATGGTCTTATTTTTTAATAAGCTTAATGCACTTATCAGGCAATAAAATATTTAACTACTTTATTTGTAGAACTTACTTTCCACCATTTGAAAATTTCTTCCTTTGTAGATTTTATTAAGCTCATTCTGTTTTCAAATGTGTTGTTCTACTTCTAGAGTAGCACATTTAAAAGCAAAACAAAAATGTTAAGACGTAAGTTTGTTCAATAATTTTGTAATAATGCAGTTAATACTGTTTTGATTGGAACATTTAGTTAATTTTATTTAGTTTTGTGAGGAAATGTAATTGTTTATCAGTATTTCAGATGTTTTGGCCATGTTAGTATGTGTACCCATCATGAGTTTGCTTTTCAAAAGTCATAGTTGAGGTTGCATCAGCAATCAGAGATAAGAACTATTACGATGTTCATAGACTTTTTATCTTTCAAGTATATTCTAGAAATTCAACTCTTTAACTTTTGCATAGTTTGGATGGTGTGGGAAAGTGGTTGCAATGGGGATCACACAGTATCTGAAGTGATTCTGTACCATTCCATGCCCTTATTTGGTTATGTTTTTGGCACCCTGATAGAGGAGTGGGAGTAGAGTGCATTGGCGATATGAGCCCTGAGCGCCCGCCGCTAGTTAACAGATTACGACCAACCAGCGAGGAAGACGTGTCGAGCGTGACTAATTTTGTCTACACTGGCAAGCACAGATCACCTTTCCTTTCATTTTAACCACAAATTTTCTGCGGAATTGTTTTTCTAAATTTGTTCCGCCAATGTGGGAGGTCGCCAGGGTGTCAGGAGAGGAAATTAGGTCCCTCCTACCTTCCTAATTTTCTTGCGATGCGAGTTTACTAACGTGAATTATTAACAAACTCTGCAACGCTGTTCTAGTAATCCGCATGGCTCTTTGTATTGCTAACTGTTAGTGTCTCTGCATTTTTAAGAATGTGAACTGTTTTAACTAGAATAAATCTTGGAGGAAATTAACCATTTCTTAATCTTTTCTCTTATTATGGCACCTTTACTTAAGTACTTAAGTCTCGTGTTGCTGCTGAGTGAGTGAACTGAGCCGTGACTTCAAGTCATTGAATTTGACGTCCACGATGTTACAATCTGTTCATTAATTTGAAAGATTGTTTGTTTGATTGTGCAATAATTCATTTGATTATTCATTTGTTTGAGAAACTGTTCATTGATCATTTGTTTGATCATCTGATTGTTTAAGTGTCTGAATATTCATTTGTCTTATCACTTACTTGCGCCTACATTTTTTAATTTTTTCCATAAATATCAAATAGTTTTAAAGTTATTTTCTTATGCCTTTAATTGTTTTTTCTGTGTTTTTTTTTATTGAATTGTGATAAGGTGTATTTGTCATCTACTTTGGAAGTCTTAATTATGTTTGCCTTATTCCTCACCCCTTCCCCACTTGCACCAGAATGTGACTTTAAGATTACTACTGTGCCATCCCTCTCAAAATACATCTTATAACCTTTCTGAATATAAAAGATTATTATTTCCCTGTTAAATCCAATAAAAAATCACATCTTGTTAAGTCTACAAGAACAGCAGTCATTTAATTGCTTTCAGTGTATGGTTGTAACGATGCAATATATTAATTATCAGAATATGCGGTTCATTTTCTTCCGTTTAATGGGCTTCGTAATATTTTATCGGGATTTGAAATTAAAGCCGAGGGAGTTCGTTTATCGTGGTATGATGTTTATCGGCCACACGTTTGAAGTTTTGGGAAATCTTAGTTTTTGTTATGCGTCAGCATTAGTGATAGAAGCTTTCCGAACTGCGTTAACAGTTTGGGTTCCAGAAGGTTTGGATTATCTTTTACCTACGACACAGTTCGAAGGGCTACGCAGTGTGATATGGCATGGCGACACATACTATGCCCATATTTGGTAACGGTTAGTGGCACCCTGGGGTAAGAAGGGGGGATAGCCATGAGAGATAAAAACCCTGGACGAATACCGCCTGAAAAAAATGTAACAACAAGCAGTAGATTCTCAGTGCTCGAGCAGTTGACAACCAGTGACTCGCCGAGGCCACGTCGGGCGTGGCACATAACCCCCACACCGGCAAACTTGAACTTGCTCGATTATTTTTCCACCGGTGTGGGAGGTCGATGCCTCTATTTTCTTCTGGCGAGCCAAATTCTCAGGACGTGCAACACTGAATAAACGACTGCGACGCTGCTACTACTTTTTCTATTTTCCTGTAAAATCTGTTCGTACTCTGCATACAGGACGATTGTATGTGAACTGGTTCAATTAATAAATAAATAAACCGGAACTTGACTATTTTTGTTTGGCGCCTCTTTAAAGAGTTTCATGCTTCTACCCAACTGAGCTAACCGAGTTGTAATTTCCATTCGTCATACCTTGACGTGGAACACTACAAATATGGCGGCCCGAGCACGAGGCTGCATCATTACATGGTACTGTATGAATGAGATATGTATGTGCTAGGAATAAGAACCTATTTTCCTTACACTCTGGCTAACCTTGCACCAACAAATAATTCAATCTCATTTAAATTCTTTATTATCAACTCCCACTTTGTAAGTTTTGTAATAAAAATGTTTATGTATTTTAAATTTATTAAAGAAGAATTATTGTTTTATAAGCATTCTGTTGTCAGGATTAGGGCATCACAGCTACCACATACAAAATAAAAATACATAATTATATAAATAAACTTTTAAAACAGTGACCAAGATAAATTCATATTGGTTTTACTGAAATCTATTAAACATAATTGATACTGTACCATGATCCTCCATAGCAACCAAGCCACAGATATCTTGGCTGCACAGTAAGCAAAGGTGCTAGCACTCAGTACTCACTTGGCAGATGAGATGACAACCGAGTCCTGGTCCGACTGTAGTATCTTAGTGAGGTGAGACACAAGGGAGTCCTCATACGCAGCGATGGTAGAGGAGGGCTCCATCTGGGACAGCTTACGAGTTGGGATAGTGATACTGCGCTCATAGGTCATGATGCTCCACCTGTATGGTCAGAAACAAAGCTACTTACCATTCAGCATGATCTGTCTGTCAGTACACACTTTTTGCCTTCTCATACCTACACTTAACCTAGCCTGGACCTAATGCACAGATGCAAACACTGCCATGATCACAAGCACTGACACAGCACTAACACAGCACAGCACAGCACTGACACAGCCCAGCACAGCACTGACACAGCACTAACACAGCACAGCACAGCACTGACACAGCACAGCACAGCACAGTACAGTACTGACAGCACAGTACAGTACTGACACAGCACAGTACAGTACAGTACTGACACAGCACAGCACTGACACAGCACAGTACACTACAGTACAGTACTGACACAGCACAGTACAGTACTGACACAGCACAGCACAGTACAGTACTGACACAGCACAGCACAACACAGCACAGCACAGTACAGTACTGACACAGCACAGCACAGCACAGTACAGTACTGACACAGCACAGCACAGTAGAGTACAGCACTGACACAGCACAGTACAGCAATGACAGCACAGAACAGGACTGACACAGCACAGCACTAACACAGCACAGCACAGTACAGTACTGACACAGCACAGCACAGCAAGCAAGCTGGACACACACTGTGTTGCCAACAGCCACAATGTCTGAACATGTGCTCGTCACGTGAAGCGCTGTGTGCCGTGAGAGTGAAAAGTGTGACATAGTGCTAGGACAGTATACAGCTCATAAATAAATAATGGATGTATTTTCTGGGTTGGTTAGTTTTATTTATAAATACGCACATGCCTGACACTCAGACTGTGCACTGACCAGGGCAGCCACTGCTGTTCCAGTGAGAAGCCACTTTCCCCCACATGGGGTTGCTTGAACTGAATAAAATAATATTTCATTTCCATTCAAAGGTTATGTGTGTAATTTTTTTACAGATTTTCATTACAACTAAGGTACATACAGTAACATGGTATCAAGCCACCTGGTAGCAAACTATGATATCCAGTTTAATATTATTTAGTGTGCAGTTTTCAGTGTTTTTTAGTTTAAATTTAATACATTTTACAGTGATTGTTACTGCTACATGCGGCCACTCTGTGTTCTTTCCCTTGCCACATTCTGCTCGGGCATGCAATGTGCTGTGCTCAAAGGCATCACTGTTAACCAGAGAAAGGTGTGATTACAAAGGTGCTGCCACATCACATGAGCACGTTCCACGAAAAGCCTATCAGGACTTGTGCCGCTTCCTGTCCTTGGAACTTGAATGTCTGGATATATCGCTGCAAGAATGTTCTAGTCATCGCCCTCGCCTCCCTCAGAGCAAATCGGGGCGTAGGAAATCATCTGGATCGGACCAGTTGGTCTATATATGCACGGCGGTCCTCCACGTTGACAGTATAGAGTCTGGAGCCTTCTACGGCCTTAAGTGTCAGATTTGCGACCAGTGGGAGTGAAAACTGCGAGCATCGGAACAGTGAAGTGTGAGATTGACCAGCAGAACTGTGGAACTGAATGCATGAGTGACAGATGTTTGGAATGCTGGCAAAAGGTAGTTTGATTGAACATGCGAAAATAATAAGTGCAGATTAAGTGGCTGTAGCAAGTATAAAAACAGCGGTACAGATTTTAATTAGTATTAAGTTTGAAATCAAATATTGAACACGCTGAGAATAAGTGTTAATACTTGAGTCAGGTAGATTAATGTTGTAAATAATAGCTGTGAGCACAGCTATTATTTACGGCATTGTTAATAAATTTAAATAATTAAATATAGTTATTTTTATTTTATCAAGACCTCCATCTCTCACGAACTCGGATATACTCCTAGCGCCTTGTAAAAGCCTTCCACTCACGCTGGCCATTACATTTGAGTTATATGAGCTCTGACTCTGGAGGGACATCATTACATACTCTGCATATTCCGTACTGTAACTGATCTTTAATGCCATAGGTTTATTGTCAGAGAATCTCGTAAGTTTTCACTTTGTGTGCTGTCTCCACCCTCCCTTACTGTGCATATCTTAGGGAATACGTAAATTTATCATTTTCGATTACAGCCGTCTCCGCATTCATGGACCACTTACACCCACACTGGAAAAGGGCCTTAACCTATACTGTTACCTTGAGCCCTGCAAGTCCAATTAGTAACTCCATTTAACACCTGAAACGCTTACATTCAGAATGTATTTTTGCAAGCATATGCCATGTGTTTGTGGGTGCAAATTCTGAGTCTGCCTGTACTTTGTCTTACCTTCAGTAAACAATGTGCTTATCAATATAACTGTACATATTTTATAACAATTCACTATTTGGAACTGTAACGCAGTAGGGTATTAGCATGCCTCTGTGTCAGACAGCAAGGCATAGTTTTTTCTGGGTATGAACCCACTTGCCATGTACAGTAAAGCCCCAATTATCTGCGATGCAAATTTTTTTTTTTTATTTTAATTTTTAATTCAAACCAACAGCAAGGAAAATACAATAGGCCCTACAGTGCGAAGGTCGAAAATTATGTAGTATGTATGCACATTCTCTGATCACTGACCTTGACAACCCGAGAGGGCGAGTCCTCTCTGTGAAGTTCACGTATAGAGGTCACCCTCTACGTTTTCTCTCGGCCTGCCAGTGGCCTCAGTTGTCAGTAAGCGTGCTTAGTGATCACACGTGTTTTATGCTTCTTTGTCAATGCTCAAGTTTAGTGTTTTGTTAGTTCCTGAAATTACGTAATACATAATGGCTGAAAAACGAAAGAAGGTTGTGTTAACGACTGCACAAAAACTTGCTGTACTAGACATATGTATGTATTTTAAATGTTTTATTATGTTTTTTGTACAATAAAACATAGTCTTTATGTTGAAATTTTTTTTTCCGTGTTTGCACCTCATTTTTAGTCTTTTTTTGCATAATGTCTTTCCATGCAGCAATGCTGCGGGTAGTCACAAACTTAGGCTTCTTGTAATCTGTAAATCTAAGAAACCGAGGTATTTTAAGGGGACAAGAGCAGAAAATTTACCAGTTGATTATTTCAGCCGTAAAAAAGGTTGGATGAACCACCAGATTTTCCAAGATTGGTTTGAAGAGATTTTTGTGCCTCAAGTACGTAAACATCTTGACTCAACAAATTAGCCAAATAAGGCTGTTTTGTTAACTGACACGCGCCTTCACACCCAGCTACAAGTGTGCTTAAATCTTCTGAGGGGCAAATCTTCGTCAAGTTTTTGCCCCCAAATGCTACTACGCTCATACAACCTATGGACCAGGGAGTCATTGCAACCATGAAGAGAACATACTGGACAAATTTGTTACTGTAAAAATTTGAGGAAGGCTGCAATCTCAAAGAATTTTGGTGGAATTATACAATTTTGGATAGCATTTACGATATTGCGTCTGCATGGGATTACATCAAATCCTCAACCCTTGTTAAATCGTGGAGAAAAGTCTTTCCGAGTATCGAAACAAATGTCAACCAAAACATTTGTAAAGAAGAGAATGAAGTCATGCCGACCGCTACACTTGTTGACCTAGTGACATCCGTTCCGGGAGGTGAGAATGGCGACGAAGAGAAAATAGAAGAGTGGCTAGAATGCAACGCAAGTGAGTCTGGGTTTGAACGACTGACTGACATAGAGATAACGAACTAAGCAATGGGAGTGAACGAGAACGAAGAAGAACAAAATGAAAGTGAAGAAGACGAGGCGCCTGCGCGGATGACACACGCAACTGCTTTGCAGCACGTAGAAGGATTGCTTCAATATTTGGAGGAACAAGACGACGATGCACATCCGGCAGAAACACTTATGTTAAGGAAAGTACAATTTAGAATAAAGAAAAGGTGTTTCCAAAGAAGAAGCAAAAACGAGTGACTGATTTTTTTAAAAAGGTGTAACTCAACACTTTTTGTACAGTACTACTATGTATGGCATTGTTTTTTGTTTACTGTTCTTTATTTTAGTGATTTAGACGTAGAGCAAAGGTTTCTGCTGTACTGTACATATGTATGTATTTTAAAAGTTTTATCATGTTTTTTGTACACTAAAACATAGTTTTTAGGTTGAAATATTTTTTTTAGTATTTGCACCTCATTTTCAGTCTTTTTTCGGGTTATCCACGATTTTTGCTATCCGCGGTGCCCTTGCCACCCAATTCCGCAGATAATCGGGGCTGTACTATACAAGGATTCGACAACTTGCTACTCTCCACTGAGAGGGTTTCCCACATTTACCAACGTGTTCTGAGACATGATTCTCCCCATTCCAGTCAAGTAAATGCTGGGTGGCGCCCACAAACAGAATCCAAATGTATGTAACTTCAAACACTGATGGTTTCCCCTCTCTATCCATTGCCATTCACCTACGATCCTTGTTGAGGACTGGCAATGCGATGGTGGCTGTGAAAAACTGTCATCCAATACATACTAGCATGTAATACCTTACAATTAATTAAAATAAGTAGAATAGCCAGTTGCCACTCAGACTGCATAGCATGCAAATTCCCAAATGTTACTATAGCCTTCTATACCACCTTTTAACAGTCAGGTACAAGTGCATTTCATCCAACAGTGCACAGAAAGCTAGCTGTGAAATAGGAAAGTACCCCCCAGTAAAGCAGGCCAGTCCATGTGCAAACATTCACTTTTTTTCAGCTCACATGAATCTAAAATACGTCTCTTGATTTATACATTATAGAGACCATATCCTGAGGCATAAACACAGGAACTTACGTCTACATCATACCAGTGTGACACTACAGACAAAGTCTTGTAATGTTTTATAGGCTAACCTTGATGTATTATATTCATTACTGTCTGACAACATCAACAATTCATCTCCATACTCTATTCCTCCCATCTCCAGGCAAAAAAAATTATGAGCGTGAAACATGGTCTTGGTATCTGAATGAAAAACAATCGAGTTACACCTCTTTGTAACAAGGATGCATATAACAGCACTGGGAACTGAAAATCCTTAAAAGTCTATAACAATGAAGAAACTAAAAATCTTAAAAATACCCAAAAGAAATTTGAGCCACCAACACCTTTGCCAGTTATGTGGAAAGTCTTCAGAATCTTAAGGCCTTTCTACTTAGCCTAGATGCAAAGCTCCTAAAAGACTGGCCTCAAATACAATATAAATTTTCTCTGTTTACTTCCACGCTATTTCGCTGATTACATAATTATATTATATGCACTTAAAAATTTTGTTAAATAATGGTGGCAAGAATAAATTTTCAAATATAACTCTGAACCTAAATGTTTGATAACAGTGAGTGGTGAGCTGTCAATTTGGGGAAGGATGGGAGTTGGGACAGAGCGAAGCCTCCTTCCAATAGCCTCTACTCACGGCAACACGTACACGGCAGAGCATGAGCTGGCCGGCCACCTGTGCAGGAAGCCTCGCGTCTCACCTGTCGAGCATCTTGGTGGAGGCCATCTCGTACCTCTCGAGCAGCTGGGGCAGGTGTGTGTCGTCGTCACACGAACTGCCCCAGCCCAGGACCCTTGCCAGGTCGTTCCCCGTGCCCAGCGGCAGAACACCTAACTGGCACTGCTTCTGCAACATCAAAAAACATACACTATTTGCACACCTCAAACAGACAGGTTCTGCAAGCATTAACCATGGGTAGTAGCACACAATTAAAAAAAGTGGACATTTATACCAAATTACAAAAAGCAGGGTAGGACGATGAGAATGGAAAATTATTATAAGGAGACCTGAAATTAATGTCACAAGTCATATGTGGGATATAATAGGTTGGAAGACTTTTTCTATTTATGAATATGTTATTAATAAAATTACGGTCACAACAATTGCTCATTTCTCCATTATTTACTTACTCTCCTAAAAAAGTAGAATTCGAGTTGGGGGATGAAATGTGACATACACGTTCTTGGTCATGTACAGCTTGTGTATAATGCTACAGATATAAATAATGATTGTTTGAGTGAAATTGGCTTAGTTGTTTTCATTTTATGCTAGATTGTAGTTTTCCCTCAAGTTGGTTGCTGTGCTCCTAATACTACCGAGCAGCAGTATTAACACTATTCATTGAGTTCGCAGGATGTGCTTAGTTGTAACTCCCACCTGTTGCCAGTGAAATGAAATATTCAGTGAAAGTGTACGCAAGACTGAAACAAAACAAATTGCAACAGTCTGTTTCTGAGCTATGCTTGTAGAGGCGGCCACTCCAAAGCACGGCTCACAACGTCAGCTGTGAGTTTGGAAGACTAAGTTAAATGGGTTCTGATTACAGCAGGTTCTGAGCTACTTAGACACCAACACACAACTGCACAATACAAAAATAAAAAAATACTTCACAGAAATTTGTTTTTAATTAAAATTACATTATCACATCTGCTCTGATAAAAAATAAGTAAAGAAGAAACACCTATTAAATTGCATATGTTTATTATTGTCTATTTTAATTAATTAAGAATAATGTTACAAGACACGCTGCTAAACACTAAGTCGTGATTATGTAGCTCAGTCTGCTGTGTTTTCTGCTTATGTCCTCCTCATGTAGAGTTTTTATATTTTTCTCTGCTAGAGTACTACTCATTCCAGGTGCTGATGAATTTACTATGCCTGATAAAAGGAATATTATGGAACTAAAGCTAATTTTCTGTTTAGCTGCCTGCAACTTCTGACACTCCTCTAGTTAAATAACGACTAAGGAAATTGTACTGAAAGTACCAAACTGGCCACTTCTTCAAAATTAAAATTACATTACCCTATCATTCATCAAAAAAAAGCACTCAACTTCTGTAGGCTTAAAACCACAATAGATGAATAACGACAATACACAGACATTATAAAAATACTTAAAAAATATTCAGTTTATGAAACAATTAATTGCCTGTGATGCTGAAACACAATCACCTTACATACATTTTTGACGTGACATGTGAGTGGTCGTTAGACCATATATAGCCCCCCCAACCTCCGACGCTCACCCTAGGCCACTGTGACACCAAAAAAGCACTGTCGCATTCCATAACCATAGTTGTCAGGACATTACCATGAGCCACTGTGTTCATTTGCTGCCTGGTGGCCGGCAACCCGCCTGCCTTGATGCTCATGTCTGGAAGTAGGTGGATCCACCAGGTACCAAAGGCACAACTCGGCTGCGTATAGGGGTGGTAACCCCCTCCATCCAGCCATCTCGTTCAGCCCCTCACTACTCACAGACTCAGGAAGTCTTGAAATACTGCTGCACATGCCAGAATTGGGACAGTTCACTGTGAAGTGGTTTTGCGACCTGAACTCTGCCATGCACAGCTTGCACTTGTTTGTTTACTTGTTAGCTGACTTAACCTGTGTTTTCCAACGCATTACTTCGTTTTACAAGTGATTTGTTTCTCATTTCGTTACCTCCTTCCCACTTAATCGGCTGAGCGTTTCCCGCAAATACTCTTCCAGTCACACGCTCGGCAGATGAGGAATAGAATCAACTAACATACCCTCTGAAGGATGCTCTCACTTATTGCCCGAGTTTGATATACTCGTTGCTAGCAAGTAATGTGCCGCCCTCTTGTCATCACCGTGATGGGGGAGGCAGAGATTTTTTCTAGGGTCCTCAGGCTCGAGGAGAATGAACACTCAAGGTCACCGTGGGACTTAGACTCAGAGCAGGTCATGCAGCTCCTCTAATTACCATCATGGCCTCGGTGGGAAACGCTGGATATCCAACAGGAAGTTAAGCTTAGTAGCAGTTACCTGGTTCACTCAACTCACCCCAGGAGGAACAGGGGACCCCCCCCCCCCCNTGAGCACTGTTAGTCAAGAGATGTACATCCCAGCTCGTAATGCTGCTAGAGACGCAGCTTCTATGAAAGGGCCAAGCAGGGTTCATCCCACAGCACCGACACCAGAGAGAGTCACATTCTCCCAGGGTAGACCACACCAGCTCCTTCCACTCCTGCACTGCTTAGAACCACTGCTTGCCTAATGGGACCGCAGTGGTGTAGCGGTTAGACTACTCATCTCCCACCAAGGCGAACTGGTTTCGATTCCCAGCGGGGTTGCCCCCAGATTTTTGCATGTGGGAATCGTGCCATATGATGCCGCTGGTCGGCTTGTTTTCTTGGGTATCTGCCATTTCCCCCGCCCTTGCATTCCAGTGCTGCTCCATACTCAACTCGTTTCACCCACATCGACTCTCAAGACCTCGATGTTAAGAGCCGTCCAAATATTTTCACTTCACTCACTTACTTGCCTAACCAGTTACTGCCACGCCTGTACTTACATACACCTGCTAAATCACATAATGTTTAATTAGGTATCTTCTTTTATTTTAACCTCTGTAAGATCTCCGATTTGTGCATTACAATTGTGTCCATGCCCCGACATGGGACTGGTCAAAAGAAGGTGGCGAAAATCCTTGCTACCCAATCCAGACACTCTGCAGAACAAGAGTCTAACGCCCTGAGGGTCTATGAAACGGAGAGGGAAGAGGCCGCGCACCTCAGACAGGCATCGTGTATGTCTGCCCCTTTGTGGAGCCAACCTTTTACACCATCTGCATGTCTAGCCCGAGTCTTCCGAACAGTGCCCAGGAGATTGTAACCAATGCCGTCGATTCCACTGAAACGACAGCTGATCGCCACCTCACGAGTCCATAAAACCTGTAGTACGAAGACTCAAAATTGGTCCCTCGCACCGTGCGGCTCAGCGCACAACCTAAACACCCGTGGGAGATTTTGTGCCAGTAAGGGCCCCTACCCAGCCTACTCTCAAACCCGTACCTCGGCCAGAGGTGTACATAAAATAATTGAGATGCTGGCCTGCCTAGCACCTTCCACAAAGTAGGGTGAGTAAGGCAGATGCCTCGTATATGGAGTATTGCTTCGTAGTTCTCAGGGGATAAGCCAGGTATCAACCTCTTTCCATCAGACAGTTGGCATCATTCTTACACAACATTTATATGAAAATATAGTCTCCAAAGCTTAAAATTAACATGTGCAAGAATATCTTAACAGAGTCTGCATTTAGTTTCCACCTTCTTCACTTTCAAATTGACTCTAATAAAGAGCAACTGACCATGAGAACTGAAACTTGATACAGACACGATTAAAATAAAGGCAGTTAGACTCACATGCATGTTCAACCTGTCTATTTTGGACAGCACCCAGCCGATGGACCCGTCGCCACTACAAACTAAAATACGGAATGGATCAAAGTGTCGAAAGAGCCGCAACCTGGAAAAACAAGAGTCAATACAAATCCAGAAAAAGACTGCATTTTGGTTTGCACAAAATGCTAAGTATAAACTTATAAGCTGACTCACAATGCATTTTTGAAGAATGTCCTTCTCAAAGATATATTCATTTACTGAGTACGATATATGTTTAACATAATGAATTACAATAAATATTACTAAATTCACATTTTGTCAACATATCACATGCATACTTAACAACATAAAAAAATAAAACAGGCCTATAATTAAAGAGGAAGTAAAATTTTAAAACATGCTATGATGATTTTAAGTTAATTACAGCAAATCACACAAGCATTAATAGCAAATATTGAAGCACACTCGAAAAGCATGCAGCCTGTAGCATGTTATTCTATGGAGTATTTGAATGGAGGTAGCTCTATTTTCAACGAGCACATATTCCATAGTCACTGGTTTCTTTGGAGCCTCAGTAGTTGTGCAGTCAACATCCTGACCTTCTGCCATGGAAATACAGATTTGATCAGCGGTGGATCAGACACATTTGGATACTGTAGATAAGTAGCGAGTTTTCTCAAAGTGCTTCTGTTTTCCCCCTTTAATGTTTTGTTGCTACTCAATTATAGAACCTGACTTGATGTCACACTTTGGCTTACTTCATGGATGACAGCCATCAAATAGATCTCACTTCAAATGCTATCACTTACATGGGTGTTATGTCTGTTCTACGATTCGCTCTATAAATTGAATTTATAGAAATTTTACAATATAAAGAGTTGGAAGGACTCAAAATGGTATTTTCACACAATGTCAACTTACAATTTTTCATAATACTAGTATTTCACAAATGGAAATATATAAATTTACAATAAAACCATTGTTTAGCTTGAGAGTAAGGGGAAAAACTATGATTCATAAATATACATGTAGTCGGCTTGGACACATAGTATTTGATTCAATAGGGAAAAAATTAACTTCTCTGGTGAAATACTCAATAAAATTTTCTAAACAAATGAATGTAATATGACAGGCACAAAAATAACATTTCTTCCGAAAAAAAAACATTGGTTAGCCTCAGCAAAAACTATTGTAAAATAAATGTGCTTGCTCGGAGTCACGAACATCCATAGACAATGAATTAAAACTTGCACACAAAGTTAACTACAACTAAAGATAGGAACAGATGCTGAAGCAGATGTAACGAATGCAAGACAGAGTAAGCTAGCGAGAGAGTGGTGTTACCCGAGCCCAGGGCCGGTACTGATGAGGTCAAACACCTGCGCCGGGTTGAGGAGCTGCTTGAAGCGGCGCAGGAACTTGACGCCCTGGTTGTCGCCAGACTTGGAGTTGACAAACACCAGCAGGGGTGAGCTCCCCTGCGGCCGCACAGCCTCCCACGCCTCGTCGCTACCTGCCGCACACCATCGCCCACTCAGCTCTTCGCTGCTGCTGGCTTTAGCTACACTTCTACGTGCTGTTCATGGTAAATTGAGCACTTTTGAAAGCTCTGAATGAGATCTATCATATGCACCTTGTGTAATCTTCCACCACGTGTAAAATTAATATTGGCGTGGGCTTGATCACTTTATTCATGTGTTGGTCAAGTGAAATTGTGGAATTATTAGAGAACTAAAAATTATATAAATATGCTAATTATTACACTTAAATGCACTAAATAAAAAGAAAGAAAAAGAAATCATTCCAGTATTCACAAATGTTTAACCAAAATGTTTAATTTCTTGACTGGAACTACTTTCCCTCCATCATCACCAACTTTACTGGGCACACACCACTCAGTGTGCCTATTAAAATACATGCAGGTAGGGGCACAGTGAAATTCTTTCAATCAATTTCAAAAGTGCTCAGTTAACCATAAACAGCCAATAGCTAGAAAATGTTGACTTTTAGGAAAGACCAGTTCATGTGCTCAGTTCCTACTTAATGCAGAACCTGTAGCTGCCAAATCATGCTGTACTTGACGATTGAGAGCAGTTTGCTGTATTTCCTTATTTGGGGTGTTGTGACTCCAGCTTTAGGCCGAATCGCAGCCCGGTTATTATGTTAATTTGGCTAACAGCCAGCTAAAGCCTTCCTTTTTAAATATTTACATTTCATTAATTAAAAAAATGTTTATTTTCTTTTGTAAACAGTAAAACACTGTATCAGGCTCCTGCCAGCTAATGACCATGAGAGGTCAAGCACGACTCGCCTAACCATGATTTTTGATTAACCGACTCACTCCATTCCTGCATTATCACGAATAATAGAGATTCCATTGAAAATGTCTTAATATACAAAGTATGAGATTACATTAATATTTTTAACTCATGGTGTTCAAAAACTGATTTCAATCCTTCCCTTTCTTCTCAACCAGTGTTAATATTAATTGTTTCTTTTGTTCTAGAATTTTCATTAGTGCTTGTACTTTTTACAGTCCCACTCAGAAAGTGATCAAGCATAGACTAGTCCATCTATGACAAGCATGTTCCATGCCCATTTAGGTAAGTCCTCTCTTGTGATGGACTATAGGCCTATAACAAAATCAAATGTAAATGACTGTAATACAATAGTAATTAAGTTTCTTCCCATGCATATCGGTATATTGTGGACAAACTGGCAGCACTTGGCATGTATTGGTAACAGAGTAATCACCAGTAAGAGAAGTAGCCTCACCGATGCTGTGTAGAGCAGTGGGGGGCACAACGCTGACCCTGCTGGGGCCCAGGGGGCAGCGCACCGGGTGAAGTGGCCTGCAGGCAGTGTGGACCGTCGCCCGACACCACAGGCACCTCCAATCCTGTAACCTGAGCACAGGGTCTCGTCACATTACGTCGTAGATGGCCAAAGGTCATCATGGAGATGCAGATGAGTTATTACACACCAGTAACAACATACTTCTGGAAATGTCAAAGCTGTTCACTTTCTCTACGTATTTGCTCTCTGAGTAGCACAAAAATCACTGGACAATGATTTTCTAAACATTTAATAAAAAGGCATTTAATTAAGAAAAACAGGCTAACACATATGTACTTGCTGGCCAAATGTTTAATTAAGTGGTAAATTTGTTATGTTTCAATATGTGAGAGTAACTTAATTAACTTAATATACTATTGGTAAGTATGGCCCACAAAAAAAATTCACACTCCCCGCCCCCTCCAGTGTTTCTCACAGCATCTTCTCCCCATCCCCCTCTCCACCGATGGACATCACTACCTCTCTACATATATCTTTATCTATTTCTCTCTAGTTCCCTCTCTCAGCAAGGCATGCTCCTTAAGTTTGGAGTGCTGCAATACTTTCTTGTTATGAAATTGATCCATACGTATTTACATATTCCTATAAATGTTGACATTTCTAATGTCACTGCACAGAATTTGTACCAAAAGAATGCACACTGACCTCCCGACCAGCTATGTGAGAGTCTTACCTGAGAACTGACCCGCATGTTTTATCACAGACAGCGCATTTTGCAGACACTGGGAGGTTACCCTCCATCCACTGGTGTGGCATGGTGATGTTCTGAAACCCACAAGTGGTCATACTAAAAAATTTGAATATTTTCATAGCAACTCCAAAACAAGAACACTAGGGCTTATTTTTACGCAAACAAGCAATACAATAATCTTTGGACAGAAACTATTGATTCCTCACTACTAGGTTAACATGATACACTACACACATCTTAACGCTTAAAGAACCTACGTGAAATAGAGATTTTGCTTTCACAATTAATGAATTTTAGAATAACTCTAATGATAGATTTTGTTATTATGAGACATACGTAAGTAACTGGGATCAACAAATCATTATGCAATTAACTCTTGCCATTTATGTTATGCCAAATGAGCATCCTATACAAAATGTAATATTCTGATTTGGAAAACTTGATCCCGCTGAATATTAGTGTGACTTCAGGTTTTATTCCTACTACTCTATTTCTTTCCCCCTACACATAAGCACATATTCTATAGCAACTGAAGTTGCTTGAAGCTGTGAATCACAACCACTGCCATGCCATGTATATGAAGTAAGGTGAGAATAATGTGCACCAGATATCTGCGAGCTTGAGCAATATTACAAGGATCCGAAGAGAGTCACTGATGATATCTCGAATCTACTCAACTCTGTTTTAGTGCCGTTCAACCCTACAGTATATTACTCCTCACATTTGAGAATACAGATTTTTCCATTTTATTTTTGATAAAATTTGGGGCAAATTTTTAAACCTTAAGTTATTGTTGTTCTTGCAACTGTAATACACAGAAGCTCACACAAATACTTCATCTTCTCAGTGTTGAACTTACTGAAAGAATCAATATTTTCCACTCAGGTAATACGGATAACAGAGATTTTTTCCTAGAAAATTAATTATGCATTCATTGATGCTATTCAAACAATTTCCATATATGATACTAACAGGCAAAATATTACTCCCATGTACACTTTTATTTTACAAATTTTTCACTCTCTCAAAATGAACTCCTTTGCTAACAATCAAAACTGTTTCCTATTGGCTACCGTGTGCGTGACATAGTTGTACATCTTAGCTTTAACATTACAAACATATCCCCGGCCAATCACCGTGGATAACAAAGAAACTTTGAAATGTGAATGGGATGAAATTCTTGTTTAAAAAGCATGTTTTTTGCAAAATTTATTGCTATTTTAAATCTGATTATGCTTCAATTTTTGTGGCCTTCATTAATGCCTGAAATGCCATCAGCATTTCAAAATACCATTTTAATAAAGCATTAGTAAATGAATTTACAACTTCAAAATATTTCATTGAAATCTTTTACTCTCAAGAATAACCACTGTTCCACACTTTTATTCATCACTGATTTATAGTCACATCATTACACTTAATTAAAACCCTTTCCTGCAAATATATACCTCTCAAATATGTAAAGACATATTTAGGCACATTTTAAGAAAATTATATTTCCATGCGTATATAACTTAGTTATTGTGTTATTTTGGTATCCAAGAATTTTGAAATTAGTCCTAAAAACTAAGGATACAATTACGCCTCTATGGACTAAATTAGCATGAAATGAGTTTTATTATTCCAGAAATGTTTTAAACATAGGCCTTAGGCCTAGTTTACAAAATATGCAAAGAATGTAAGTACGCAAGACATGCAATATGCAAGAAGTTGAGCACATGTGATTCAAATAAACAGTTTATAAACTACGCAGGATGCAAGAAAGCAATGCAGAAATTCATCAACTCTCAACTTCTTGCATTTTTGCTTGCATTTTATGCCTTATGCCTTCTAGATTAGCAGTGATAGATTGTAAAATCATTCTGTACTCATACAGAAGACTATGATTTTCAGATTTTGATTTGTTTTAGTATTTTATTTGCTTGTACAGTGAATTTTTTGTCAACTCTTAGGCAGTGAGTCATAAATAAATAGTATGATTACATACAAAAATACTTCAGTATCACTGTCGTTCTAAAAAAATTAAATAGTAATACTAAAAAATTATTATTCAGGCATTTGAAAACTGTATGCCATTAACTTACCAAAGTTCCAAATGTAAAAAATATTTTTATGTACAAAACAAATATGTTGGAAAAAAGGCAAAATATGATCACTCGAAAGCACTAGGGAAAGAAACATTTTTGTGATTGTTTCATTTTCATTGCTGGTTAACATCTCACACTGTGCAAAGTTTATGAATGATGCGTTGCATAGTTGCGTTCTTGCATCTGATGTTTAGTTTATAATCGCAGCCTTACCTGGCCTAAATACAAGCACGTAGCCTCAAAAGATAACATTATTAGCATTTCTATCTGACAAAATTAAATGTTCTCATATTTTAATAACAAAGTACAAAAAAATGTTCCTGTGTTTCAAATTAAATCATATAATAAGTTTTTGTGATATGTAACAGCAATCTCTCGTTAGCCGTACAGGCACTGCCTTTAAAATTAACATTACTGTGTTTCAAATTATGCTAGTTCTATTACAATAAGAAAATAATACATTTATTTAACGTTGAAATGATCCTCACACACAAAACATGTACTTTTGTCGCTAATTGCTGAGTTTTTCACGGCTCTTATTACATTTAGGCAAACTTCAAGCTTTCTTTTTTAACTTACAACATTTGCAGATATCTTATCTGACGTGCATTTTGTTCTGTTTCTGCACAGTGGAAATACGCAACGCTTGCTGGTGTTTGGAGATGCAGCAAATATATTTCCCTCGTAACAAAAAAAATGTAATACAAATTGCAAATATACGCACAATCTACTATGGCTTGTGCATGTGAACAAACATAGAACAGCATGTATAGTGACATCATAGGCACATCAACATGACGGTGTCCGTTTTTCTCATGCAAAATTGTAGTCTCTTTTTAAAATGTGTTATTAGTGAGATATACGTGCATAAATAAAAAAATAATCACATCACGAGTGAAAATTCACCACACTATCACGTGGTAAGCAAGATAGAAATAGGCAATATCCCTATTCCACATTTATTTTCGCAGATTTCTTCATATATACCCCCTCGCCCCTTCCAAGAGATTAGCGGTTATTGGTAGAGTTGTCTATAACTGTCATGGTATATGGTTCACGGTATAATGTGGCATGCACTTATAAGCAAAAATAAGCAACTGCCTTTAACATTTATTTACAACTGGAAATTAAGCTTTCAGCAATTTGGCATTGATGAAACCAATTTATAAAATTTCTACACATGAATTCATTACATTTTATATGAAATTTATGCTTCAGCTTGACTGGTATTATTTTGGATTCTGAAAACTGTTACGAACAGAAAACGAAATTATTAGTGCATTTTTATATAAGATAGATTATATGACTGGTACGCAAATAACTGGAGTCAAATGAATCTGATGTATTATGTAGTGGATAATATTCTCTAAATACCATAAGAAAGTAAAGGGTTATACAACTTCCAACAAAATATTTGACAACTTATTTAATATGATAGAAAATGTATAATTTAGCACATGTTCCTTAATCAAAAGAATTAATCCATACAAACATATCAACTAAGTTTATATGTTCTAAAGCTGGGTTTGTGGGGTTAAGTTAGTGCAAAAACTAGATTGTGAAGTACTGTTCAGAAGCATGCACTGAAGTATTTCACTAATGCCCTGTGATTATGTAAACTAGCCAAGGTTAATTTCTGATGCACAAAGAAAATAAGTAGAATTTTTAAAGGTAGACCTGAATGGAAACGTACTGTTAACATCAGTACAAACATCAAGAGCAAAATATATGTCTGGTTTTTGCAAACTTGACAATTACTCTTTGGTCTTCATAAAAGGGCACCCAGCAGCAGTGACCCATTAATTACTTTGCTGGTCATAACTATTCAATTTTATTGATTGGTTGATATATTACATAACTTTCATATTTATCAAAAACCATACATATATGGATATTAACTCTCTGTAATCATTATTCTACTGATAAACTTAATGGTTCAGTATTCTAGAAAAATTACTTCTCACTTAAAATTTGAACACAGTGTGGTAACTGCATGACTTAACATAACATTAGTAAACTATAAGCTCTACACCAATAACCAAATAACAAGAAGAATCCAACTAAATAGAGATATTTATTTAATTCCAACAAATACATCATAGTTTGGGTGTGAAATTATGGACCTAAATCTATGTAAAGGGATGGTTGGTTAATATATGTATATATTCCATTCGTGGTTGCTTTCCAACTTTTCCGAAGCCCAGCTAAATTTCTACCCCCAGGATATTCCTCCGTCTCGCGCAAATAAAGCTTAACTAAGTCTAGAAAACCACACTAAAGGGGAAATGCACCACAATTGTGCACATTCCCTTCAATAATATTTTTCATAAGAACTATTTCTTTCTAGGCATTACCAAAACACCTATTTTCTCTCTAGTTTTATTCTTATTAAATATAAATGAAATGTTGTAATTTATAGAGTAGATATAAGTAAGAATTCAATTTTAACCAAAAAATAGGTACGTTCACGTTAACAGAAGAATAAAACGCTTGTGATGCATGGCCTATTTAGTAAACAACCAAGCACGTCATACGTGAGGTGATTATTCAAAGGTTTGATTCAAAAAGTGTGAAAGAAACTGTGAATAGACTATAGCCACAGTATTTGTTAAGATGTACGAAAAATAAAGAAATGTTTGTAATTTATGTACAGAACTGTAAACAATGGATGGCTAATGTTTCACAGATACAGAGATATATAGGCTATTCACGGTAAAGTGAGCACTTTTTGAGGCCCTCTCATTTGGAATTATAGTCAATAAATATATTTTATTGTAACCTTAGACCTTAACTATAGAGTCCGGTGAGATATATACACTGTATTAATTACTTGCATGGCAATATTTATTTTAAAAAGTGGTGGAAGGATAAAAAATTGCTGATAGGAGAAAAGTAACCAGGGCCTCAAAAGTGCTCACTTTACCGTGAACAGCCTATATAAGACTGTACGTGTATTTATATTATGATTCATTAGTCAATGAATCGGTTAAATTTTCCCTTTTCACAATAATCTTATATGCACACTAACGATTAACGTTTATTGTTTTAATCATTCATAGATTAAAATTTTTAACTCCTAGAAAATTTTTGTGATAACTAATTTCTAAATATCCAACAATCAATTATGAAAAAATGCATACACAGTAAAAATGTTTATAAAATGACACCAATTATGGCAAAGCTGTGGCTTGCCTGCACTTAGTTAACACAAATACACTTATACAAAATCAGGAGCAATTTGTGAATTGCCACGGCGAAAAATACTAAATACTGTTTAGCATTTGTGTCTGCAATGGAACTAACATTTGCTGTTTTCTATTCCTTTTATGTATTTATAGCTATAAACAATTTTGCTCTTAATAAAGTTTCTCACATGTTACTTTTTTCTCTTAACTTCCTAAGAAACGATTAGCAGAACACAGTTTTATAATTGTTTAAACATTAATATAGTTTTACTTCAGAAAATATTAAAATTCCATCATAAGTAGAAAAGTATAACAATTTCTGAGTAACATTTTGGAATAATGTAAGTTGTTAGTTTTTGAGTGGTTACAGAGCTCAGTTTGAAAATTCTCTCTCCCACACAAAACATGCACACAGCACTGATGAGAATTTCTACTGACGTGTGGATGCTGTGCATGCAAGGAGTACCAGACACATGAGAGGGAGATTCCCATGTTTCTCCGCAGCTCCAGCCACTAGGAGGGAAAGAGTGGAGGCATGGCAGCTGTGCACAGCACGAGTAGAGCACCGAGGCTATGTGTACAAGACTAAATACTGACAAATAATTATCCCTGGAAACAAAAATTATTTCTGATCATGCAAAGTTAATTGTTGTACCTCCTCCCCTTGTTTTTAGCCCAGCCCAGTCGTGGTGACCACCCTGCAGTACCCGGAGGACAACCCCAGTGCGTGTGTGGAGTGCGAGTGGTTAGTTAAGGGAGCAGGGAGGGAGAGAGAAGTAAGAGAAAAGAGTGGCCATAAAATCGCAGTGCCCGGGTGCCACATGACATCATGTACTCTTGAACCGCTCAAGACGGCGATATCATATAATCTTGGCTCTGGGGGCCAAGACAATTAAAGCACTTTTCATTTTAAAAACAATGTTTTAATACAAATAAAATTTTTTTTTTGGCAGGTTTTATGCGAAAAAAATTAACGTTTAATTGTGTCAGTTTTGTTTTTGGTTCAAGAGTTTTGCGTAACTGTCGGAGGGATATCTGGAGAGGTTTCCTTTCTGGCTGCCATAGTTTCTGCCTGTATCGTAATTTAATTCCAGAACCATTTTTCATCATCCCCAAGAGTGCCCTCCCCACTTGCCGACTCACTTATTCAGTTTTTATGCCCAATCCGTAGTGCTTCCGGCTGGCACGTGGTACATATACAATGCTGGCCACCTCTGGTTTCAGATCCATCGGCATCCTGGCCAGCATATATTCCGCAGGACTCAACTTTTGCATAATTTCTAGGGGCATGACCGTACACTGGCAGCATTTTTTCACTTGTTTGAACGGCCTCGTAATTTTTCATCAGATTCAGTGCTGCGTTATGTACCACGAGGAAGCTATGACCAACAAAACAATGACCAAGCGTCAGCGCACAGGTTCCTATTTAGTAGTAGTACAAGTTCATTCTTTCTGGGTGTGCAGTGTGACCCCAATAACAATGCAGGCTCTATCTTTTGTCTCTCGTACCTGCTTGCCACATTGGACGAATGCTTCCAAAACACCTTGAGGACTCGTGCTTTACCCGTGATAGTCGATCTTGGCTAACTGGCACCCCAGGCATTTAATCCATCTTGCGCTCTTAAGGGGGCAGGCATGTGGTCAAGCCACCTCGACTCCCACAGACGGTGACGAGTTATATTGTAAAAGTAAAAGAGTATCAATTTTGAGACAACGGTATTTCATATTTAAAACACTGGTTACATAAAATACCCAGCTTTGTGAAATGTTGACCAGTGCTTGTGCACAAGTGCACAGCCTTACGCACTGCCCCTGTGGAAGAGGAAGGTGAGGTGAGAGAGAGTAAGGGATAGGCACGTCAGCTCACCCCATCATCATCTTCAATGATGTCCTTGCCGACACTGGCTAAGGTGGTCCACTTGCAGTTGCTGATGGCTTTCACTGCACACCTCTTGTGCACCTTGCACTTGCACACCTCGCAGCTCAGACCATGCGATGTCACTCCTGGCCACAAGTGGAAAAAACAGACATGTACAACCCTGCACACAAGATTGAGTTCAAGAAATCAGGGCTTGTATTCGACTGGTCCCCGTCCTAGAGGGAGATACACAACATATGCTTTTAGTGGTCAGTGAAACTCCTGATCTATCAAGCTTTTATTAGTTACTAAGTTGCAAGTACGTACAAACACTTGTTTCATTTTAATTTGGCTCCAAATGAACTGATGTTATAAGTACACTTAACTTTACTCACATCACATTACTGATCAAAAATGACAAATATCTCAGAAATGAATATTTATTACTGTGTATTTTTTTTAATTGTACATGTCACTACTTGGATACTACAGACTTTTCTGGATAGTGGAAGGCAACTCATGTGCAAATGACCAAATAAATATAATTGAAGCATGGATGTTCACCACACCAGTACTGGACAGTTAGCTTAACCAAACCTCTTACTTATAGTTGTCCCAGCATTTGTTCGCTTATGATACGTGTTGTTGCCATCTGACACTCAAAGGACCACAGAGAAAGTGTGCATATAGAATTGCATATATACGTGCATAACTTGAGCTTAACTTACTGTTAATTCCTAAGGGAGATACACAACCATGAAAGCATGATGGTGCAGCCTTGAAATATGTAAATTTATGATAAATCTTAAACAGTTGCAAATGGAATTAAATGTCTTTTTTTTTTTGCACAAAAAAAGAGACAATTCTTAAAAAGTCACAATTGGTTTCACACATTGTTATTTAAAAAACAGAGCCACCACCCCAATTTACAAGATAAATATGTAGATCTTTAGGGATTAAAGAACTCAAAAATATTCAGAGCAGCACTAGGAGGTCGGGCAACACTTGCAGCTCATGAAAAGCAGCACAGGTGCACACTGAGAGTTCAGGTACGGCTATTAAAGTGGTATTTCTGCACATGATGTTGAGATCACTGTAAGTGGCACAATTTAAAAGCGCAGATAGCCATGAAATCAGAGATATCTTTATTAAAATAAATTATTAACTTGCTTACATCATTATAGAAGGAGCTTAATTGTGTGGTCTCTATATGCACAGCCAAAAAGCAAACATTTCCAAAAACAATGTGTTTTAAACTGGTCAAGTAAGTACATAAATCATTTTTTTAACTGTGTCAAGCTCCTTGCAACTATACAACACACTGTGGTTTATTCGTAACTCTGGAAATGATATAGTTTTTTAAAAGTTAGAAACATCTGTAACACAATTAAAATTTTGAAACATGCCTTTCTTTTTTTTTGTCTTGTCCAGCTGGATGATCAGTTACTGACTGCATAGAATGAAATAATGTATTTGATCTAGAAAGTGCTTTCCCTTAATTCTTTTATTCTGGTTATATCAGGTGGAAGAAGAATCCAATATGATGGCTTAATCCCTGAATCTTGCTCTAGTCTTTATCCTTTCCAACTAATCACAAAAGGCAAAAATTTAGAATTTATTTTCTAGATTCTTTGAGGAATTGGGAGGAAAAACAGTAATTTTGCAGCATAAAAACCCATAATACTGAACATTTCACAAGTGCATAAATTTACAAGATACTGGCACTCATGGTCATCTCTACTGGAAGTAAATCTGATCACATGTATGGACCAACCTAACACTACCCAGTGTCTGTATTGTGTATCTATGTGTCTCCCATTTTCTACTTCTACCTCTATAGGTGAAATATTTTGAACATACTCCATTGCTACACCATGCTGTCACAGAAAACTAAGTTTCGCACAAGATTGGAAACATGAGTTTGCCTACTATATATTTTATAGACCCCTTCTTCTTGCACAGCCAATGGCAGTCAAGCTGTGTCCTGATTGGCCACGCACTATTGTCCTCCTACGATGGTTGTTAACAAATCAGACAATTGTAAACCAATGCAACCCGTCTGTCAAAGCCCTCAACCAATACAAAAATAGCGATAAAAAGACACTCATACCTTAAAAAAAAAAATTAAAATAAAACAATAAAAACGAAGTCAAAATCCAAAAAAGGAATAATCCACAAACAGAGTACCCAACAGGCAAGAACTAGTCAAGAGAATACGCAGCAGACCCAGATGCAAGAAGATAAGTTAAGATGTCAACAACCAAATAAATGAACTATTCTAATCCATTTCATCCACAAGGACGATCTGGCGGGGAAGACTCAAAGTAGGGGATTGAAGACTCAAAGTAGGGGATTGAAGACTCAAAGTAGGGAATTGCCTGGCAGGGCCAGTGCCGGTGGTGAGTATCACCCTCGAGCGCCACGCAAGCGGAGGGGCCTGTCAGGAACCCTGAACACTGGGGGATACGCTCCAGATCACAACGGGCAACAGATCATAAACCATTATTATTAGACATACAAAAAATTACCAGGCACACATTTAAAACCAGCAATTATTATATGAAACATACGTGATTTACAATTCACTACACATTCACCCCACAGTCATCAATTTCAAAAATCACAATCTGGCACTCATCAATCCCCATACACACAACACAATATGTAGAACACATTTTCATGGCCACTCCGTACTTAGGTTAAGACAGGCCACATAGAATCAAGCAGGGAAGCCCCATCTAGGCGCATATATTACCTGGGTGGGGGTAGGTGTAGTCATAACACATAATAATAAAAAAGAAAGGGGAAAAAAAAAGAAAAGGAAAAAAATTAAATTAATAAAAACAGGGACAACACAAGACATCTAGACTATAAGCACCACTCATAATTAAATAAATCACAATTCAATGCAAATTCAAACCCAGATTTCACTTAGAATATAAGTTATGTAACTAAGAGTATAAAAATATAAATTAAGAATTAAATAAAGCAAATTTCAGGAAAGGTTATTACACCCCCCCAACCAAAAGACCAAGGTCTTATGGAAGGGCAACCCCTTAGGCATGAGAAAAGACTCCATGGGTCAGGACCTCAATAAAAAACTGCAAGGGATCCTCAAACTTGGTCAAACACTTGATCTTGTTCAGATATTCAGGAAAACAAAAAAAAAAAAGTTGTTAGAGATGTATTGAGTATGTTTAAAATATTTCATCTTTCAAACACCTCTATAGGTAGTTTCTGTGGGTCTACGTATTTTTGTGCATCTGCCCACCTAAATACGGATGAGTGGTCCTCGAGCGACAGTACGCGAGCTCTCTCGACTCACCTGAGAGCGCTTCACGGCACACATTGCAGTAGGTGGGTCTGGCATGGGAGGTTGCATACCAGTGGTGGTGTCCCGACAGGAAGTCTGGGTGTTCTCCTGCCTGACAAAAATTGAATAGCACGTTAGTTGAAGACGACAGTGATATGGCACTGGTGGAATGGACTAAAGTACTAGTAAGATTAAAATATGCATGTTTTACCCATTTTCATTTTCAGGCAGGATCAATATAGATGAGACCGGCTGCCCTACCAGAGGAACTGACCTGCCATTCCAGTCAATCTTAAGAACGGATGAGGTGAGTGGAGAAGGAAGTGCAGCAACCGTCGAGGATATCCTCGCACCACTGCAGTGTACAACACACTCCCCATATGACAACCACCATTCAAAAAATTCCCGTCCACTAGGTGCTGGGATCAAACCAGAGACCCCATTAGTGGGAGGGTGGTTCTAATACATGGTGTTTACAAGGTTATCTTGTATTGCATTGGAGGTTCTCATTGCTGGTTATGCACTGAATGGCTCAAGACAATATTAACACATTATTATGGGATTTTAACCACTTGGTTACCAACTTGGAGCTCAAGTTATTTGAGTCATGTGACGGGTGGGCTTTATGAAATCATAGCTGGACTGGCTTCACCTCATGTCCACAACGCCCACAGACATGTTACTCGGCATTGATGCATTATGAACCGAGGCATGTGGCAGGGTGGGCTTTATGAAATCATAGCTGGACTGGCTTCACCTCATGTCCACAACGCCCACAGACATGTTACTCGGCATTGATGCATTATGAACCGAGGCATGTGGCAGGGTGGGCTTTATGAAATCATAGCTGGACTGGCTTCACCTCATGTCCACAACGCCCACAGACATGTTACTCGGCATTGATGCATTATGAACCGAGGCATGTGGCAGGGTGAAATTCACAGCATGCACAGTGTTTCCTTGGTGAGACGATTCTGCGGTAGTATGAGAACGAAAGGACAATAAAATGCAACAGTAACGTAGGCACAAATTTATTTATATTTTTTTGGGGGATGAGGGTTTCATTGATAAAAGAGAACCTATAAAAAAATTTTGAGCTGAAGAACCACAGTAGATGTAGGCACCTGTATTTTGTATTTTACTTATGTTTACTGTTTTATTCTTCCCTTGTATTCACCCAATTTCTCATTTTAGCAAAGGCTAACTAAATTTTTTTTTTTTAATGTGTCCTACCTATTTTGGGCAGTGGGTGGGTTTAAGCTCGAAACCGACCCCCTCCCTCCTGTCTACACTGCTGCAATGCAATATAACACCCAGTCTTGCACTCAGGAAGAAAATTTTCCATGCCTGAAAAATTCCTAATCTGACTAGGAATTGAACCCCGGAGCAATGTCTTGCCAACCAGGCACTCTAAACACTCAACAAAATGGTCCAATACACTACAGAGTACAATAATTAACATTACTGACTCCTTGCTCCCTGATTGAAAATGTCACTTAATAAAATCACAAGGTGAACAATAAGGTTGTACCACAAACATTGGCCTTAGGTATATATATTGAAGTATAAGAATCTATCTGCAAAACAGCAGGAATTATATGGTCATCAGTATTTGTAGCAGATGGCTGTTTATTGTGAAGTTCATCAATTTCACGCGAAAATCTTGCAAGTGTATATATTACGCGAACCACTCTACTGCACGACACAGGTCACTTATTTTGTATTTAGCATTAACCATCTCATCATAATCGCCTGTGGAATTAATACCCATCGATACAGCAAGAGGTATTGACAGCATCACTTGCTGGCTCTCAAAAGACGAATTCCTGCAGTTTTTGATTTATCACCTTGCATAAAATACATGTGTCCATTATCGTAATGTTTCCTCATGAGAAAAGGACTCTTCGTACAGGTGGTTCTCTCATGTTGCTGAGCATTTTGACTGAAGGTGAAAACCCGATCGCAGAATCGACACCGCCGACAATCAGGCAGCGATGATGCAGGTCGTGGCTCCATGTTCATTAAAGTCAACGGCAGACCTTCGTATTCACAATTCATCACAGTATGACGAGAGTGCGCTTCCAAATTGATGTTCACCTCGCTATGTAAGAACAACAAATGTAATTTTTCTATATAAAGGCTATTCTTTTTACAGTAAAGAGCTAGCTTGTGCCACAGAAGGCCTTCTGCAATAAATATATTTTTTAAATGTTAAAATAGAATAGAGGAGCACTCTGAGAAAACACTCATACTCATTCGCTCCAGATTAATGCATGCAGATAGATACCATCACATATGTGTATATCCATAATGACTATAACCCGCCTGCGGGACACGTCGGCCGGGCAGACCAGCAGTCTGACGGGGCGCTCATGCCAAGATAAGCCTCTCCTACACCGGCGATGATCATCCACTTAGTTCACGTAGTAGCAATAGCATATGGCGCGGGTATTACTTAGTGTAGGCGCACGGTGATGGATGCGACGCAGTCACAACACAATTCCTGCTACAAAGATAAGTAAATTTTTTATAAAGAGTGAAACAAGAAGGGCCGACGATCATGAAGACAGCATTATTGATAATGACTATGACGATAGCGTTGTTGAAGTATCTGATGAGAAGGATGATGATTCTCCCGACGACCTGGATGAACTTGTTGATGCACTCAAGATGGCCATAGAGGAGATTCACAAAGCAGAATGGAATGATACAGGTGCGTTTCTAGCTCATATCTGATTTTTGTAACTATATTCCTTATATCTCTCCGTGGACAATCTGTACAAAGTTCAAGTCGCGCAACGACCAATTGGGAAGCATGGTGGGGCCCGCCGTGGTGCTAGGCAGTAGTGCAAAGTGCAAATACACACATTACAAAAAATGCATGTTCGGTAAAGTTTACCCAGGGAGCAATAAAATATACCGAGGGCCTGGAAATATATTTTTTTAAAGCGAGATTATTAAATAAAATATCTACTTTTCAGGTTTGGAGGCAGGACTACAAAATTTATTTTTCATAAACGAGGAATTTATTTTAACTTGCGACCCACAAACATGCACTTAGCACCACATGCACTGCACTTAGAACCACAATCGCTCCACAATCAGGGGTCATTTAGGGGTCATTTAGAGGTTGTAAGTGGTCATTTAGGGGTTGTTTAGGGGTCATGTAGGGGTCATTTGCCGTGCAGGAGGGGTCAATTTTGTGAGGGATCGGTCTGACAGTAGTCAGTTGTCTGATTTAAGTGTGACCATGAGTTTAAGCTGGGCGAAAATAACATAGGACGAAATATATTTTCACGTTAAAAAAAAAATTGATTCCCGAGCTAATCACATTGTACCTTGTTTATAAATTAAAGTTAAAAGTTTTTTTTCGTGGATTATTACAAATTTGACTTTGGAGTGAGGGGTTGAACATGAAAAAATAAATTTCTAGTGTACGGTGTTACTTTCAAACTGTGACTACAAACCCGCTGGACGGACAGACAGCGCACTGTAGTTAGCTGCCGAGTGAGGCATGGATATAGTGTTGCACGACACAGGAGCAAAGTCCAATGCGCAGATGGTTACAGTGCAGGTACGGACGTAAGAGAACGGCATGGAAGCATGTACGCTAACACAGGTTACTTGACGCCATGCAGGCGCGAACTTGTAAAAATGCACTGCACTTCCCACATGTCCAGGCTTCAAGATTATCCGACACCATGCAGGTAAGGACCTGCTACAAGTGTTAGATGTGCAGCCCGCTCCTAGTCGCGGAGACTTATGCGTGGTGAAAACATGTACACGGTAAGTTTGTGGGCAAGCAGAACAGCATGAGCAGCGAGGTATGGTTACCTCCTTTTTCATAAATAAACATAGATTTAATTAATTTTTTATAAATTGTTATGTTCTTATATTTTTTATAATTTTGTAAGGAATTTTTGTGATTTTTAATAAGTTTTCGGAATTTTTTTATAATTTTTGGAATCTTTTTTGTTTTAATGTCATGGGTTAAGGGTCAAAGGCCAAGGATCAAGGGTCTTGGGTCAAGGGTTTAGAGGTCAAGGGTCAAACGTCTTGAGTCAAAGGTCTTGGGTAAAGGGTCAAGTGTCTTGGGTAAAGAGCCAAGCATCTTGGGTCAAGGGTCTTGGTCAATGGTCTTGGAATCAAGGCTTCAGGGTTTTGTGTCATGGGTCAAGGTTTTTTTTGGGATATTTTGGAATTCGTTTTATCATTTTTAGAGTTAAAATTTTTTTTTTGGACTTTTTAATTATTATTATTATTATTTTGTTTTTAGAATTTCTCTGTTAACGAAGTGGTGAAGGTAGGCAGATGGTGAGGTGGGTGTGACTAGGGGTGAGTGCAGGTTAACATTATATGTTCCTCAACTTTTAAATTTTTTAGGATATTTTTAGAATTTTTGAGGTTTTAATAATTTTCGGAGGGTTATTGGGAGTTTTTAAAAAAAATTGTACTTTTTTATTATGCGATTTTTTAAAATTTTTTTGGAATTTTGTGATATTTTCGAAGTTTTAAAAATTGTTTGGAATTTTTCGTTTTTTTTTTGTTTTAATGTCATGGGTCATACACAAGTCACAAGTCGTGGTGTCAAGGGTTTTTTGGGAATTTGTTAGAGCTTTTGGTTTTTAGGAATTTTTTACAATTATTTGGGATTTTCAGAAAGTTTTTTTAGAGATTAAGAAAAAAAAAAATTTGGGGCAAAAGTTAAGGTCATCCAGCTGGCGCCTACTTCCCTGTTCCCTTGTCCCCGAATCGGTTATTATATTCTACTGCCGTCAGTACACTATTGCCTCGATACAAATGTTTCAGTGGATGCCGTGAGGTTAGATGCAGAACTATGGCGGTGCCGTCTTGTCCATATAGTCAAATGATCTCCTCTCTTTCTGATGTCACTCGTGGTCGTCCTAGCCCTAGTCTTCGGGAAGTTCCGGATGCTAAAAACTGCTGCCACATTCGAGAAACAACAGAACGATGAACATTAAGCCATCTGGCCACATCAGCTTGAGACTGTCCAGCTTCCATTATGCCTATCACCCTCCACCGTAGGGAGTCTTCCAGGGGTCTTCTCTATGCCATAGCTGAATATGTACACAATGATCGTTGCCGTTGGACTGATACCGCAGTAAACAGTACACATACCGTTCGATAGAATCACTGAAGTAATCGATTTCATGGTTGTAAGAGGATAGTAATGCCATCTGCCGTCCAGAATATAGGTGTATGTTCATTTATTTCCATTTTACTGCCACCCGATACTATTTTGTGGCACAATGATCACGGGAGGGACAGATGTCTGTTTGTTGCGTCAATTTTGGACACCAGTGTACATTCAACGTGTGGTGCTCTAGCGAAATACCGCATCGACGAAAACGAGCTCGTTTTGATAGCCATTTTGAATTCAGTGTCCTTTCAGGGGCAGTGCTACTGTTCACAAATGCTTGGTGAATGTACGACACGAAAGAGAAGTGTGCTTGCAGAAACGGTTCCTGCAATAAAAACCCACACCACAGAAGTACCTGGCATGCTGACCGGGCGGGCTCAGACGTGACAAGGGTTCAACCCCCAGCTTGGACAGGGATTCTAAACCCCCTGTGCCTAGTCAGGTGAGGTGTCGACCAAAGGCTGTGCGTAGTGGTTACCTCGTAGTACTCCCGGCTGCTCGCAGCCTTCAGAGCGGAGATCCACTCCTCCATCTCTCGGCGGGACTCGGCGCACAGCACCAGCCGGCGGAATGGGGTGATGAGCTGCAACAACCAAAATAACAGTTTCACGTCGAAAATAAAAATAAATAAATGGCGTGTGGGGAGGGCAAGGCGACACCCTCCGAGTGACGGTCTTTCCAGCTGGGACCCGTAGGTGACCGTCATCCCCGGGCATGACAGAAATGAAACCCTAGAATGGACCGGCGCTGGAATGCAAAGGCGAGGGAAACGGGAGTACCCCGAGAAAACCCGCCGGCAAGCGGCATCGTCCAGCACGATTCCCACATGCGAAAATCCGGGAGTGAACCCGCCGGGGATCAAACCCGGATCGCCGTGGTGGGAGTCGAGCACCCTGGACACTACGCCACCGCTTCCCCTACGTCAAAAATAATGCCCCGCCTCGATCAAAAATATTTAACACATATTATTGAAATTTATATTGAAGGCTGTGTTATATAAGAATGAAGAAATAATAATAATTTACGTTCTATAGTGAAAATTAGTATTTACTTTTGTAATCATTACACCCGAACATTTCTGTTCTGTTGATTGTTGCTCTCTGATACCTAAACCACAAAACAGAGTAAAGCATAATTGTTTCTAACAATTAAAACAGTACATATGCTTACCTAAAATTTGGGACAAAGTTACACCTAAGGATCAACGGTACTCCTGTCGTGCTTTATACGAGTAATTTTTTTTAATCATATCTGTTCATGTTTTAATAAAACATTGTGTGCATTAATACAAACGTTAATTTATTTTATTTTGCATTTTATTGTAATGATATGAGTCGTAGGGGTGAAAAAATGCTAATGAAAAGAAAACAAACTGCCCCCCCTTCCCTTTTTTTCACAAATTTTAGCATGTATGTGCCCCCTTTTTTACAGTTTCTAAATTCATGGTTCATTGTTGCCCTTTCCCAACTGAAGTCCTGGCTACGCCCATCCGCGTTTTCGGAAATTCACCAATGCATCATCCACCCGTGGTAAAATGTCCTTGTGTGCACCGGTGTAAACAGACTGAGAGAATTTTCGAACATCAGGATGTTTATATATATATATACACATAATACAAGAAAAAATACTTTATACCACAGGAAAACACGATTAAACACCGCGCTAACACATTTTGTCGTTAACAAACTCCTTTTTAAAATATAAAAAGCGTCTCACATTTTCTTTTATACCTGTGTACAGTTCAAGGCACTAATTTTTTGTCGCTGGAATTAAACTCGGCCATTTGCCTTTCCTCGACTTTACCGTTCACAAGTGCATGTGTGTTTGCAAGAGTGTGTTCGAAAATCCATTGATTGTTGATCTGGGGCACAATTCCTAAAACTGTAGGAATAATCTCGATGGCGGAATGACGCCATGCTGCTATCGGAATGCTTAAAGTCAATTCTTGAACGCTCGATAGCGGAATTGTATACCGGAATCGAGCTGTAAAGTGTCGAAATCAATCCGACAGCAAGGTAGCTGCCGGAATCGTCATTCCGCTAGAGATGTGTCTGTAAATACCATTGTGCGATGAAGGAAACGTGAAAATATATTCTCTTTGGTTAAATATAAATATAATCGACGAAATATAGTACAAACTAAGACCATTACTACACATCAAATTTATAATTGCTTTAGAAAGCTGCAAAAAAATGCCTTAGCCGTAATGTGAAGTTGGCACATGCAAACGGTTAGTAATGTTGTAAAAATAAAGTAAATCATAACACTAAACAAATAATATGTAAAACGGATAATGTTAAATTTGCAGTAAAGAATTATTTTCAAAGCACTGAAATATAACAGAAGCTAGGCAACTATGTATACGTATTTGTCCTCACATATTGCATTTGGGATGGTCGAAAATATGTATTAAATCAAACGTGTGCAAATCAAAACCTATTAAATTTATTATATTTTAATAAGGAAGTTATTTACAGAAATATCATGGCATAAAGAAATTTATATTTGACGAAACGGTTTTATTGCAAGATTAGCTAAATGTATTACAAAAATCATACTTAATTTATGATTATTTTACAAGTAATTGTAGAAATATTAAAAATTCCAAAAATATTTTTGTCTAAATTAAACTTTTGGAAATAATTAACACAATGTAACATAACAAAACCTACAATTCAAAGCAAATAAATGAAACATATAATATTAAATATAATAAATATACAAATTAATGCTACATAGAAACTGGGCGAAACCTTTTATCAAGTAAACCATATTTCTGTATTATAAAGTTAATTTTCATGTCTACAACAGATATAACATGCTTGATCCACCGTCGATGACGAAACACGAAATGCAACGATGCCAAGTTGTAATATCGATTCCTTGAAAATCCGATACGTTTCTTTCCGACAGTCGCTACGGCCATTTCAAGAATACGCATTTTGGCATTCCGACACTCGCTACCGGAATGGAAGTATCGGATCAATCCGCTAGTGGAATTATTCCGACAGTCTCGGAAATTGGGCCCCTGGTGCACGTCAAACAGATCCACCGACATTTCAGGCCGCTATGAACAGGTGAATAAATCGATTCAGCCCAACTCGACCAAAACAGTAGTTTCCGAAGGTCCGATGTACAACGGTTGATACATCGATGAATTTCCGAAAACGCGGCATGCCTTAAGCAATGATAAACAGTGTTCCGGAACAGGTGATAGGCACCAATGACCATTTGTAGTCCGTTCACGGTCGCTTCCATATTTTCTGAAACCCTGCTTAAGTTCTACTTCCAGGATATTCCTCCGCCTCATGCAAACAAACCTTAACAGAGTCTAGAAAATTACACCAAAGGGACCGCACCACATTCCTGCGCACCCAGTGTAATAATACTTTGCAAAATAACTATTTCTTACTTATTAATAAGCCTTTAATTGCGACAAAAATATATCATTGCTATAAACTATGGTGCGTTTTATTATATCGTGAAGTAATTTTTCTCTTATTAATTTTCCTCATCAACACGCACTGATAAAAAAGATTTGTTAGTGGCTACAAAACTGTTCCTTGCGTTTTGCCGTTATTTTGTTTGATTATGTGATCCTAGCCATGGGGTTTAAGATATTTTAGCATAAGTTCAAGCTCCAAGAAAGTAATCTTGAACACATAAATTATAGGGTACAAGCATTGATTAAGGCCCTAGAAGTTACGCTGAATTTTGTTCACGAAGCGAATGTGTTTGGTTCACAGCTCGACGCTGTTTAAGGCGCAGTAAACACTCTGTGCGACAAACGTTTGCAAACGGACCCCTTGGAGGATTTGGACTAAAATGTGTTTACCGCAAAGCACGAGTCCTTGTTTGCCCATTTGTCCGACACGCGATGTCTCACAAACTCATTTCTGTCCACTCATGTTGTATAAGTTTCTTCCGCGTCTTCTCTTGCCGCCCCGTCTGCAAATGTACGTCTATCGAAGACTCATTTGCCATCCTTTTCAGGTCAGTGGGACGAATGGGCCATGTTCTCCCAGCTGTACCAGACGACGATTCATGGCAATTGGGGATTAGCGGATATTGAGAAATTCCAGTATTCGTTGGGGTGCCTCAAGGGAGAAGCTTTAAAGTTAGTAAACAATCTACCGATTACAACCGAAAACTACACAGTAGCTTGGGAACTTCTCATATCAATCAAACGGTTTGTCAACACCTTCAATGAGAACGCTGGAAGACCTGTTCTGGTCACAGTTTTGATGCGCATGTTGGATGTGTGTGTGCTCAAAAAGTTCGAAAACTCACGTACAGACAGCATTGACACAATTCCTAAAATTTCTGAACTCATAGATTTTGTTCAGTCTAGAGTATTAAAAATGGATTGTGCTCTTGATATAGGAAATAATTTTAGTGCAAATAACACGTCTCGGAAACCATTGTTGATGAAGTCAAATCATACAACCTCACAACAAAAGACAGTATTTATTACCAGTTCAGAACGTAAAACAAGATATTGTGCAGTGTGTCAGCAAACCACCAATTCTGTGTACAAGTGTCCTGAATTCATTGATGCCTCACCTGCAGACAGACAACAAATAGCTTGGAACAAAAAATTATGTTTCAATTGCCTTGGGACAGCCCATAGGCTAGCATCATGTCTCTCTACTAGCACATGTTATCAGTGTCAGCAAAAGCATCGTACCCTGCTCCACATAGATAAGCCCACTGTATCTTCAATTCACCAAGATAAAACGTTGGACTCCACACAACTTCCAGGCGAAACGTTCGTAGGTGTTTCAGCTCGGGAACGCATATCAGTGTTATTGTCTACAGCCTTGGTGAAGGTTTATGGTGCGGACAATAAGCCTCATGTCATGCTGTGTTTGCTGGACAGTGCAGCGCAAGCATCTTTTATATCTGAAGCATAAGCGGAAGTCCTCTCACTGCCCTTACACAAAATTGGTGAAAGGGTCGTGGGCCTTTGTCATGGTGCTGTCAGCTTGAAGGGGGAAATAACCTGTCAGCTTCAGTCATCAATGGAACCTCAGTGTGCCTTCTCTCACTCACTTTGTGTTGTGTCCAAGATTACTAGCAACTTGCCATGTGTGTCTGTTTATTCCTTTGTTCGTGCTCAGTTGGGTTCCCTTCCATCGGCAGACACTCGCTTCGATAAATCTGCTCCCATCGATATACTTCTGGGTGCTGATATCTGTGCTCGTGTTGATATGAGTGGGCAGTTAGAGTTGGGACAACAAATGCCTGTAGTATTGAAGTCCAAGTTGGGATAGGCGTTCTTGGGGTAATACCTTGACACTTGTACAGATAACGAGCAGGGACTTGTATATGTGTTTGTTGGTATGGAGAGCTCGTTGGATGTCATCCTCAAAAAATTCTGGGATACTGGAGATCCTCCTCAGATCAATGCAAAGCCAAAATAAAACGAGTATTGTGAAAAAAAAACTCCAAGGATACTCACACACGAGTAGATACTGGGAGATACAAGTTTTCTCTTCCCTTTAAACCCCGGGCCCAAACTCTTGGGAATTCGTACGAAAATGCTAAATGTAGATTCTATTAGCTAGAAAGGAAACTTAATTCGCAGTCTGAGATGAAAACTATGTATACAGAGTTCAAGACTGACTATGTTCAGGTAGGTCATATAGAGCCATATAGCAAACAGGATAGTGGCCGACAAACCACAGTGTTTTATCCTACATCATGAGGTGCTCAAAACATCTAGCTCTACGACCAAATTGAGGGTTGTTTTTTATGGCAGTGCACAGACCTCCAATAGCATTTCACGTAATTACATTTTACTCTCTGGTCCTAAACTTCAGAATGACATCAATGATGTAATTCTAAGATTTAGGCTCTACAGTATGGTTTTTTCATGTGACATTAAGCAAATGTACTGCCGAGTTTTGGTCGAAGAGGATGAATGACTATGCCAGCTCATTCTGTGACATGAGGGCCCATCACTACCCCTTACAGTTTTGTTGCAGCCTTAACACGGCTTGTGTCAAGACGAGGATTGTTCACGAGTCTCTATTCGGATTGTGGAACCAATTCTTCGGTGCGGCAAGGCAGCATCAATAATCCTTTATCCAACTTCTCAAGTCTTCCATTGTTGAAAGCTTCTCTCTGACTCACTCTATTAATTTCCATTTTCTTCCCCCAGCAAGTTCCTATCAAGGTGGGTTATGGGAAGCAGCAGTGAAGTCATCCAAATACCACCGCAGGCGAGTCATTGGCAATCAGATTCTCACTTTGGAGGAGTTCATGACATTGTGTATTAAGGTTGAAATTGTCCTTGATTCCAGACCATTAAAACCATCTTCATCCTTCTCATTTGACTTTGCTACACTCACACCGGGCATTTTCTTATTGGTAGGCCAGCGTCCCTGAATCGTGTGATGAGAACAGTGATAGTGCACTCTGCCTGTCCCAGAGATTGAAAATGGCTTGTCCACTTTCCAATCATTTTTGGAGACGATGGTATCGTGAGTATCTTCATCAGCTGCAACCTCGGGGTAAGTGGTAAACCAACCAACCTACCAGGACTTACTGTGGGAGATTTGGTCCTTGTAGGTGACGAACGTGTACCCCATTGGGCTGGTACTTGGCCAAAGTCGTCAAGTTCCATCCTGGAGCAGAAAACATCGTCAGAGTGGTGGAAGTGCGCTTCCAAAACGGACAGTTGTGGCGACCGGTACACAAGCTGTACCGCCTGCCAACCCAATAATGCTCATAAGTTCTCAAAATGTGACATTTGTACATAGTGTGACTGTTTGTGTGTCAGTCGGTCTCGGCGGGCGGTATGTTGTATATTCACATGTACTATATAGTGTGTGTGGGCGTGGAACTATACATAGCCCAGTCATATTAGGTAAAAAAAGGGGTCAACCTCGGAATGAAAGATAATAAGCTGTAAATTGGTATAAGCCTTTGTTTTGTCGTTCTTAATGTTGTCTCAAAAGTCACCAATGTTATCGTGTCCGCGTCTTAAGATATTGAAGGTCAAAGGTCATAAAAATCG
>NQII01001368.1:372079-384937 GCA_002778355.1 Clitarchus hookeri
TTATTTAAGCAATAAAAAGCGAGATATTCGCGAAAAACCGATTTTTATGACCTTTGACCTTCAATATCTTAAGACGCGGACACGATAACATTGGTGACTTTTGAGACAACATTAAGAACGACAAAACAAAGGCTTATACCAATTTACAGCTTATTATCTTTCATTCCGAGGTGAAACCCCTAATATGACTGGGCTAACAGTGCACAGCGCGCATGTATGCAGTATCACGCAAGTAGTCCGGCAGCATTCCTAGGAGGAGCAGTGATTACTAAGATGGCGAGGCGGTAAGTTCACGTATGATGAGTGTCCATCGTTATCCTTCTCTCTCGAGTGCTTATCAATCAAATATTGCAACAGTTGGTAAAAACAAATTGTGGTGCCCAATATGACGTAGACTGTATAGTACTAAAGCTCACTAACATATTTGTTTATACAAAAAAAGTTTATTGACTGCCACCAAATTTTTAGTTGCCAGCAATAGAGTTTATATAATCCACAGTAAAACAGTTTTGCTGCAGTGACTGCAAAACTACATCCGTTATATTCTGCGCATGCGTTCTGGCATATTCGAAGTGGCCACCTTCTGTCTGGCCACGACGCCATGATTGTTCGTGTTCTTCTGAATCAGATTACATGAGGGATAATTGTTAAAGTCGAGCAAGGTGGCGCAATGGTAACACGCTGAGCACGCACGCGACAAGTCCAAGGTTCGAATCCCAATTCTGACGACACTGAATTTAGTTCTTAATGGTTTTTAGACCATACGTACCTACGAAAGCCCACAATACTCAAAGACCTTTTGTGAGCGTCACTAATCAATGTTGTGGCCGCTAACAAATTTATTTTGGTCAGCACAAAACAGTTTTCTCAGTACGTATGTCAACACCGCTAACTACGGTGTAACCTCCCCTCCCGTTGAGAAATTTATGGCTACGCCACTGCTGGGGACACAGAATTTTTTTTCCTTTCGAAAAATGAAGAGAAGTTGCTCAGTGTCGGTAGAGGAACGTTTATTGTGGAATAGAGAAGGGAACATTTCATGTACAGGGAATGTAATGAACGCATTAAATATAATGTCTGAATGCATTAAATAAATATTGCTGCCCTACACCAGATGCACAACGAACCATTCCATGAGAGTTAGATGCTGTTTTGTTTGTAAATTTTCACGATTGTAAAACTCGCCGCAGTGGACCAAGCCAGTAATTTTTCGATAAACTTTTAAATACGAGGTGAAATTTAAGTTTACGTGGAAATGATCCCTGCCATTTTGGAATTTTGCATTTTTCGCTCCAACCTAGTACTACACGTTCAGTATTTAGTTTTACTAATGAACCGTCCACAGCTTTTCCTATGACTTATTACACTTTCTGTATTGTTCTAACGCTGTTGCTGTTATCACCTAAATTGTTAACCGCACAATTTCTTTTGACCGACAGCTACAAGCCATGGAATAACCATTCACGAAATTTCGAGAAACCATAACTTACGTATTCTCTGCAATGCTAAAAAATTTCGACGCGTCCTCTAAAATAAACGTTGTGGCTAAAAATTAAATCCAAGATGTGAAAGAACACTTTCTCTTTAATAATGGGACTCGCAACAAAATGCACACATGCTTTTTACCTTGGGCGATGGAATAAAGGTCGTGCGTTTCGAGACGGCAACCACTCCCCACAAACACGATATCAAAAATACTTGGTGGTCACAGATACCATGTTTTTGGCGCTGAATTACACCGGTAAACGACGAAATAAAACCATTCTTATACAATATACCAGAACACCGCCAAACTGCATCCCCGAGTCACCACCGACAATAAGCAAACATGTTGTATCTCAGTTAGGTAAATTTAAGTTTCTCCAGTTTATCTTTAACCATGGTCGTGTACGACTATTTGCAATTTTAGCTCGGGGGATAAAAATTTACACTATCGTGAATTTAAATAAAAAGTTCGGCGCAATCGGAATGAAAATGTACACGTTAGCAATTTTAATTGGCATTAGCCCACCGTGTATCTTAATCGAAATTTGTCATGAGAATTTAATGGTTTGCATATGGCCGCTGATCATTAAACGCAGTTTTTAATAAAAAGAAAACAAAGAGCTCCAATATCAATTAGCGTCAGTGAAGTTAATGGGATGAAACAAAACCGTTACACATAACGTATCCCCGCGTTAGCTCACGTATGCAAATCACATACAGCAGCAAGCACACTCTCTCTACGAAACGACCACAAATCATCGCCGTTCCAGAGCATTAATTGGTCACGCGATAATAATGCCGCACGCGTATTCACGAAATAGCGGGATCAATCCCAAACGGTTGCGATGGGGTAAATTTATCCCGAAATATATACCTCCTTCACTTTACCCCTTCTTTGGGCGCCCATCTAAACCTCCTAAATGTACGCCTATAGGATAACCGAGGAAGCGAGAATTAATACGTATTTTGAGATATATCTTTACAAACGGTAATGTATTTCTTAAAAACAAAAATAAAAAAAAATAAAAAAATATATATATAAGAACTTGTAAATGTTTATGAGGAAAAAATAAGTATTAAGTAGGGTTACGTACATAAATGGGTTCCGAACCACTTTCACACTCACCTGGTGAAATGAAGTGAAGTGAAGAGATTTGGGTGGCTCTTAACGAGGTCTTGAGAGCCGATGAGGGTGACTGAGGTGAGTATGGTGCAGCGCCGTGGTGAAGGGGCGGGGGAAACGGGATATCCCAAGAAAGCCCACCTACCAGCGCTATCGTCCGGCAAGATTCCCACATACGAAGATCCGGGAGTGACCCGGTCGGGGATTGAGCCAGGTTCGCCCAGGTGAGAGGTGAGCGGGCTAACCGCTCAGCCACCGCGGCCCCCACTCGCTTGGTGCCGGGATTGGACGCGAACCCTCGCTAGTACGCTTCCACCAGCGTGTGACACCGGAGCGTGCACGACCACCGAGGACGTTCCGAAAAACAATGTTATCCGTTCCGTCAATTACCTGTACGTCAGATACAAAGCCAATAATCAACGTTTCTTCAATGCGCACACACGGACTGAGGAAACATGTGTTAGTATTTAATCGTTGGAGAATTACACTAAAAATCAATTCGCTACTTGGAGAATGAACCTTGGACAGGACAAGCCTACTTTGTTACGCCCAAAGTCTAGTAACTCACGCATAACATACTCCNTTGGAGAATGAACCTTGGACAGGACAAGCCTACTTTGTTACGCCCAAAGTCTAGTAACTCACGCATAACATACTCCAGACATTATTTCAAAAGTTTTGACGCTCGCTAAGGATGTTTATGATGGAGATCCGATATGGCTCATCGACGTTGAATCAAAATAATAATGTTTTCTCATTCCGTTGACGTCCATTTCCAACGTTTATGTCTAGTGTTTTAGTGTTTTCGCGCCTGAAATTGCAAATAATGGAACTTTTTTTCTACGATCTTAGGACAGAACTTCGGATGAAAGTTAAAAGTTGGCGAGTACTTGTCTCAGAGNAATGGAACTTTTTTTCTACGATCTTAGGACAGAACTTCGGATGAAAGTTAAAAGTTGGCGAGTACTTGTCTCAGAGCTGCACGTGAGGTTCGGAGAGCCCGTGACGTCACCAGATCACGTGCACCAACTAACGTACTTCTGTCCTAAAGACACAGCCTCGGACAATACAGTTGTGGCTAGGCCTTTATTACGTACATTTTAAGAGGTAAAATACTGGCATGCGTTCATGCTTTCAGTGAATGTTAGTGAACAATGAAACATAATTACCATTTCACTAATATTCTAGTCTCAGTAACACTAATAAATGATAAGAAATAAGTACATATAACTCTTACCATGGTTTCTCCTTAACGTCTTCTAACGTGCTTATTCCATTCTTGTATTTTTTCTATGAACATGTTTATGTCTTGAACGTTACAATTTTCTCTTACAATTTGATTCCTCGCAATATCTTGTTTTGTTTAACCGTCTGTTCTTACAGTGTTCATCCCAGTTGTCGTACGAGCTGTCTTGATTTTTACTGTTTCTGCTCGAGTTTCGGATACATATTTTAGAGCCGGTATTACACACAGCCTGCTGACTTTACTTTTTGTATGTAAGTATTTGTTTTACCGGATTACGTCCTTAAGAAATCAGTATATTCTGGCTCAATTTTGAGCTTGTTCTCTGGCATCTTTATATGGTTACGGTGGCTTGATATTTGAACATCTACACCATAACTTCCTGAATGAAACTGTTCTCGACTTTCAGTCTGCAGTAGTCAGGTTCCTTCGATACAACTGTTTTTTTTTCNTAACTTCCTGAATGAAACTGTTCTCGACTTTCAGTCTGCAGTAGTCAGGTTCCTTCGATACAACTGTTTTTTTTTCTAGTTGAAACCAACATATTGTACTGATTTTATATCGGGATGAAAATAAATATAAGTCGCTGTAGATCATCACCAGTGTTTGCGAAAAGCACAGCGTCATCAACATAACAAAATGTTTGCATTTGTTAAATACCTCTTCGTATCTTCTATTATATTCTCCATTATCCACAGGAATATCTCTTGTAGTTTGATTTCCTGCTTGAATATTCGTTAGTTTCGATATTTACTTCGGCTATTACCTGCACTATCCTTGAGGGTGATCTTTCATCTTGTAGTCTGGACATTTCGTCATCGAATGGTACTCGACAGAAGTCCTTCCTGAGATCTACGAAGAAAAGGAAATCGGACGTGTTGAACTCATTCACTTTCTCTGCGATCTGCCTGAGCATAAAGATTACATCAATTACTGAGCGGTTTTTACAAAAGTTTTGCTGTTCCTCGCAACTCGATAGGAAAACATTGCACTGGAGTCACATTATAGTTAATGGGTTGGATCCGGGTGTGTTTCTGGTACGAAATTCGTCCACCGAAGCGACCGCAGCGCAATCTGGACGCAAACAGCTCACATCGACTGTGATGCAACTGTGCGCGTCAGTTTCAACGTAACGGTCAAGTGACAAGGATCCGTTGTTTGTGAGGATTTGCAAATTAAAATACCAGCGTCGGCAAAAGAG
Organism: Clitarchus hookeri; assembly: GCA_002778355.1. Classification (NCBI taxonomy): domain Eukaryota; kingdom Metazoa; phylum Arthropoda; class Insecta; order Phasmatodea; family Phasmatidae; genus Clitarchus; species Clitarchus hookeri. The sequence goes on from NQII01001368.1 coordinate 377,132, forward strand.
TTCTGTACGAANTCAAGTGACAAGGATCCGTTGTTTGTGAGGATTTGCAAATTAAAATACCAGCGTCGGCAAAAGAGTTCTGTACGAAATTAGTGGAAGAAGAGCGTAAAAATCTGTGTTCATTGAACTGTCAACGTCCGACACAGCGATATTTTGCCTGGCCAAAGTGAGAGATCACGACTGCACAAGCGCATTGTCCACTGCCTGTCACTGACAGCAATATCATCCTCCAAGACGGAAGTTACCCTTCCCACAACAATTATTGAATAGTTCTCAGCACTTTAAATTCAAATTATATTATATAAAGCAACTGAATAAACCCCCACTGCAAAAAAATTAATAAAAAATAAACATATTATTGCGCATTTTAAGGACAAACTTTGAATGGGCGTTTTACATAGATTAAAAAATGATAAACAATCGTTTTACATATTGCTTGGTTAGTTTTATAACACTATCCTAATCTCAAACTAATTTTTATTTGCTGCAAGATACCGTGATTCGCTGAACAGCTATTCATTCACTTGTTAAAACGCATAGAAAAGTAAATAACGATAAAAAATATCCAATGTAGCAATTAAATTACCTGAAAAAACATAGAGGCAAAAAATGTGTTAAGTTTATCAATACGAAAGCCACTTTATATATATATATATATATATATATATATATATATATATATAAGCAAAGACCTTGCTCTACCAAAGTAAACACAGAAGCCTATATTCGAAAAGACGATTTGAATTTTAAATATGAAACTAAACATACGTCAGAAAAAAATCAATAAATTCACGACAGCGAGCATCTCTTACCATGACAGAGGCACCAGAACGAGCGCGGAATGCGGACAGATTGGTAAATGTTATCTACGCAATCGCTCGTCAACCTTCAGAGTCATCATCAAGCTTGTTCGGTCAACATTAACCAAGACCACGGATTGTTTGAGTCCACCGACTGCTAATTAAAATGCAACTATACAAAGATAGGTACTGATGACGTTATCGATCAAACTCATTGCCATAAATCTGCGCACCCTGCAGTAACCACTTCACAATCGTGAAAGTTGGCAAACAGACACATCGACGGATGAAACGCAAATTATTAGTGTTTCATGCGATGTCGGAGCACATGAGTCGTACAAGTGCACTACCGTAGCTCTTTACCCGTTACGTATATAATGTATTCCTGAATGTATGTTACACATTTTGCGAGGTGATTCCTCATGAAAAATGAGACAAAACATAACACGACTCATAGAATAAAATGATTACTGAAGGAAGGTATGCGCTCCTCAAATACGAGTTTTTGTAATGAAATTATTAACATTTATCAGAAACTACTTGAGATTATACGATAAATTAGCAGACGATATTTAGTTGGTAAAATATTTTAAAACACAGAAATTTTGGTTGGTAAAATCAGCCCCCGCCACAAATGAAGTTGGGGTTGCCAAATTATGATAGCAAGAAAAAGGTTTTGATGATTGAAGTCAACATGTACAAACGTGCAAATAAGGTAGCCTTGGTGAAACTCAATGAGGACAATAGTACTCAAGAAATGAGTGCACTAATTTTCAATGCGTGCAGCGTGATGCCTGCGTGGGTAGGCAACACCCACCGCCACCCGTGCATTGCGTGTGTCAGTTTATTGCGAGGATTGGGACGGCACATATTAAACGATACGACAATTNCCACCGCCACCCGTGCATTGCGTGTGTCAGTTTATTGCGAGGATTGGGACGGCACATATTAAACGATACGACAATTATACTACGTAGAATTATTTGCAACGCTACTTTTTAAATTCGATTGTCTGCAACGGTGCAATAAAGTAATCAATGCATTTTTTATCAGTAAACTTTATTCAGCCCAATCAAAGTGAGCCTTATCAATGAAAATACGTATTAAGTGTAACATACANTTTTTATCAGTAAACTTTATTCAGCCCAATCAAAGTGAGCCTTATCAATGAAAATACGTATTAAGTGTAACATACAAAGTTATTTGTAGTAAAGATTTCCATATGTAAAAAACACAGTGATTTGTGTACCTTCATCATCATCTTCGCAATCAACTGCCACACGCTTAAGTATTCAGTGAAAACATGCCTACCCACGCAGACGTGCACATGCACCTTCGAAAATTAGTGCACTAATTTCTTGAATAGGGTTGGCCCCAGTGAGTTTCACTAAGGTACTCTATATATAAATGTGTTCATATTGACTCCAAGCATCAAAACTGTAAGAAAACTGGAGGTTAAATTTTTTCNGGTACTCTATATATAAATGTGTTCATATTGACTCCAAGCATCAAAACTGTAAGAAAACTGGAGGTTAAATTTTTTTCGCTATCATGATCTGGCAACACCAATTTAATTTATGCAAGGGAATGATTTTACGAACCAAATTTTCAGAGNTTTTTTCGCTATCATGATCTGGCAACACCAATTTAATTTATGCAAGGGAATGATTTTACGAACCAAATTTTCAGAGGTGTAAGAACCTTTATCAACGAAACACCATATACTAAATTTTTGTTTAAGCTCACGTAGTTTATGGTATATTTAAATCAATTAGCTACAAAAACCTCCTGCTACAAGGGACAGACACAAAAGATAATGAAACTCATAGTCTATAAAGGTGGGTGGAAGGACCTCCCCCCCCCCTTTTTTCTCAACGTCATCGCTTCAGTATGAGCTGCACTGTCTTGTCTGTTTCATTTTTTATGTGGAATCATTTCACAAAGTTCGTAACCAACAGTCACATACGCATAATATAAATAGTCCTCAGAACAACATATGTGATGTGACACGGACGATACTTTCCAGACGTGATAAATGGACGACAGGCATGCCGAAAAGACGTACGAAACAGCCCTGTGAAGAACTGACGGAGTTTGAGAGAAGCCAGATGATAGAGCAGCGAGAGGCAGAGAGGAAGGCACGGCGAATGCCCATAGTTTATGCCGTTCTGACTTCACAGCCAGATTGTGTAGCGAGTAATGAACACGATAAGGTACCCATGCACGGCTTGTCTATTCTGGACAATTCTGACAGACCACCAGGTGACTGTGAGTCACCATTCTACGACATTTGACAGCTTCATTAGAACACTATATTTATACCAGAAGTATTTTCAAATCCCTAGCACATGCAAATCTATAATACGAAGATATTTAAAAGTTCAGCCATTAACACTTCAGTATTATTGCCTGCATCTTCAATGGTATAAGTACAGAGCAACAAGGAATGCTCCGATCAGGTAGCAGTAGTATAAAAATGGGGAGTCAGGCATAAGGGGATGGGGGAGTAGGCGCCAAGTGCCGACCGCCCGCCATGTTGTGACGTCACCCGACCACCATATTGGATGTGGGTGACCTTGACTTTGCTCACATGACCTCGACCCTGTGCCCGTGACCTCGAATGACCTTAAACCCAAAAAATTCCAATTTTTTTTTTAAATTGCAAAAATCTAAAAATTAAGGAACACATAACGATAACCCCCCGCCTCCACCCCTGACCATCATGCTCTAACCAACACCCCAATCCCCACCTGCCCATAAAATCATAAAATAGTTCTAAGAAATCGCAAAGAAAAAGAAAAAATACATATAAATCAAGGAACATATAANATAAAATTCGAGATAAATCACAAAAATTCGAAAAATAAACCTTAAAATCAAAGAAAAATTGCAGTGATGACTGATCACCCCGTTGATTGTTGTCGATATAAGGCATTAACCCCAATGACCTTGAATTCGAGAGATAGAAAAAATTCGTAGACCACGTGATTGATTATTACTAGCTGGTCATAACAAAGAATCATACCGGTCAACCATACCAGCCAATGACTGACTATACCCAAGACTACCTCCACCCAAAACTGACTCCATGCAAGACTAACTCCATCCAAGGTTGGTTCCTGGCGAGACCATTTCCTGCAAAACTGGCTAGATCAACCAACAAGACCAACTAACCATACACCCACCTATACAAACAGACGATGATGGACAATCTCGAAAAAAGTTTCCTAAAAAGAGTCTCGTAGCTAACCTTTTCGCACAAAATATTCGCAAACTNATGATGGACAATCTCGAAAAAAGTTTCCTAAAAAGAGTCTCGTAGCTAACCTTTTCGCACAAAATATTCGCAAACTCTTTGCAAACAGGTGGAGTTAGTCTACTGTGTACACGTGTGTAGACTCTGTAGCTTTGTATAAGGATATGAGCTGTGCATAGACGAACATGAATATTTTTTTAGTGCTTTTGTAATAAAAAAGTTAAATAAATAAAAATAAAAAATTGAATTTTTTATTTTAACTCTATATCGTACCACCCTGTCATAATGATTTCGTTAAAAAATGCTACAAAGTAATTTTTTTNATTTTTTATTTTAACTCTATATCGTACCACCCTGTCATAATGATTTCGTTAAAAAATGCTACAAAGTAATTTTTTTTATTTAGCTTATCACTGTGCCCATAAAGGGCTTTTACATGCATAATAAATTCCTGGAGCTATAAATTATGCTTGCAAACTGAATTTCACGAGCCTGGTCCTAAGAGTTCGCAAATTATATTCGCCTACCTAATATGCCTATAAATATTCGCCTGCTTACGACCTGGCCTGCAAATGTGCTTTATTGCACAATTATTTAAAACGAATATATAAAAAAAAATGAATGTGGGCATATGCACATAATTTGATTTAATTTTCAGATCCGACTGAAAAAAAATAACGAGTTATTTAATATGTCGTTTGCCAGAATGTTTTTAAAAGTGGTTAGAAAGCTGAAATTTTTGGATCATTACAGTTAAAATTACCGCGAGATAATAAGATAATGAGGAAATCATAGGAACCCAAAGTAGCTGATAAGTTTTTAAAATGGTAAATACGATGAATTTTAACACAAAATATTTATAATTCTGTATACAGATAGGTTGGAAATAGACGCGGTCATGAGCCACATATTCATTGATTGAAAAGAAATATAAAAATAATATCACAAAATGTTTAGTACATTAATAATTAATGTGATTGTACGAGAGAATGCGGCCAGTTCATTCGATTCTAATATGTCACATTTAAGCACGCGCCTTCATGTTAGCTGGGTAGTGCAGTAGTATGAGTGCCTGACTTCTAATCAGCAGGATTTGAGTTCAACTCCTCGTGCCTCACTGAGAAATTTTCCGTTTTTTAAATGTTACCAACTGCCATAGGAAATTGCAAATTGCACATACCTTATATTTTATAAACCGATTTTGCATTTAAAATACATGCTCGGTACGTTAAACTGTATTTTTTTTTTTAAGATTTAGGAATTTTCCAAACGTTAAATAAGATACAGNAATACATGCTCGGTACGTTAAACTGTATTTTTTTTTTTAAGATTTAGGAATTTTCCAAACGTTAAATAAGATACAGTTAATTGAATTATTTTTAATTATTTATGAATGCATCGATTCCTAGATGTCTGGTCGCTCCACAGTAATTTTGACGTNTTAATTGAATTATTTTTAATTATTTATGAATGCATCGATTCCTAGATGTCTGGTCGCTCCACAGTAATTTTGACGTGGCCAGTCAGCTGTGTGCCTCGCAAGCAAGCCGATGCGAGCTGAAGGCTTCGCGGGCGACGTGGGGAGTGGAGTGGAAAGATTTGGACGGCTCACAACAGCAAGGTCTTGAGAGCCGATGAGGGTGAAGTGAGGTGAGTATGGAGCAGCGCCGGAATGCAAGGGAGGGGGGAAACAGGAGATCCCCGAGAAAAATCCGCCGACCAACGGCATCGTCCGGCACGATTCCCACGTGCGAAAATCCGGGAGCGACCCCGCCGGGAATCCAACCTTGTTCGCCTTGGTGGGAGGCGAGTAGTCTGGTCTGGCCACTTCACCACCGCGGCCCCCAGCGAGCGATGTGGGAAGTGGTGGGTTGGCAAGGAGAAATGAGGCGGAGTCGATACTTTTCGAAGTGGAAAAAAAGGGGGGGAGGGGAGAGATTTTCATGGTAATTGGATGAGAAGATGGAAAGACTGTTTCGAAGGGGGGGTAGGGTTTATGGTCGTATTATTAGCGGATGGCAAGTCAGGGGGAGAGGGGTCATTGGGCCTTTCNGGCAAGTCAGGGGGAGAGGGGTCATTGGGCCTTTCAGTATAATTTCAGAGACTTGGGACCATGTTATAAATCGCTTTAATTTTTAGGCACTTCTATCGCAAAAAAAAAATGGGTTGGAAGGGGGTTGATGAGGGGTTAGGGTTATGGTTCGAGGGGTGTGGTTAGGGAGAGGGGGTTGGCAAGTGGATTGACGAGATTGGATGGAGTGATGAGGGGGGATTTTAAGGTGTGGTGGCGGTACTGGGTTATGGTTTGACAGGGGTGGTATACCTTTTAAATCCAATTTGGTGATCCTGGCATCGGGTTACATAAACGTTATGACATTTTATATCGTATTCTCCTTGATATATAAAACTGCATACTTGTGCCTTAAAAATTTTTAATTATAAAAAATATTTAAATTAAAAACAATCAATAATTTTATTATATTGACTGCTTCCAGTGGCTTGTCGGTGGTGGAGGGGATCAGTATATATAGCCCTGTGATGATGTGCGACATAAACGTCGTAGCAATAAAACTAGCTTTAATTTTTTTAAAATAATTTATAAAAACAATACATAAATCAAAAAAACATTATGATCTGAAGTGAGACTGAAGTCATTTATTTTTCCACGCAAATGGGCAATATTTATTATAGATTGAAGGTGGCGAGTCAATATTTTAAATATATATTGTCATTTTTTTATAAAATAATTATTTTATTTAAATAATTTTTATGGTCACGGGTTGCTGGAAATGGTCGGCCGTAAGATGTCTGAAGTCGGAGGCCCCCCACATGGAAATTTATCACAAACTTTTTAATCAAACCAGTTTACAAATACCAATAGTAAANATGGTCGGCCGTAAGATGTCTGAAGTCGGAGGCCCCCCACATGGAAATTTATCACAAACTTTTTAATCAAACCAGTATACAAAATACCAATAGTACATTTTTAGAAGTATCTACTACTCGTGCACGACACGAAAATAATTGGTTAAACCACAAGACATTTTTTTAGTTTAATTTTTCATTTTTTTTAATGTGTCCTTATTTTATAACATCTTTAAATATGCGCACACAACTCTATCATTATGAGATTGCTTCTATTAATATTGTGAGAAAAGCTGTGATCGGCGACTGAAATTTTGGATTCAAGAAAATATAGAACATGTTCAAAACGAACATCTTGAAGGAAAACGAGGCGTTCAAGAAATTGAAAAGAGAAGATGGCAGCGATTATGACATCCGTACGTCGTCATATATAGAGACCTGAAAAATTCGCGAGTTCAATGACCTGCAGGCTAGACTCTACAGTCTTATGTACACACATGCTGATATTAACTGCACATTGGTTGTACGTTGCTGGAGTGGAATGCGACGATTGGGCTGGCGTTCTCCAGCAGGTGTCGAACACCGCGTGGACCAATGACTGAAGTTATATTAAACACACGTGTTTTGAATTCTATTTCGTCTCCAAATGAATTCGCGAATTTTCCAGGCCTCTAGTCATATAGCATTCAATAAATAGAATTCAATAAAAAATGTTAAGGTTAATTTGAAGAAAAATTGGATGGTGTATAAGGGATTTTAGCTTCGCCTCCGTTAGTCCGCGGGGGCGTCAGTGCCGGAGTAATCTGTCCGCCGTGAAACAGGAGAATGCGCGCGGGGTTGCACTCCTCGTGAGGCTCGGCGCGCTGCCAGCTCGAATCCCCCCCC
>NQII01001368.1:385037-409354 GCA_002778355.1 Clitarchus hookeri
GTGACCTGAAGACGTCGTCGCTATACGCTGTTCACGGTAAAGTTATCACTTTTGACGCCCTAGTTGCTTTTCCTTTCGACCACTCCGCCGCACTCGGAAGCTGAAGTGGAAGGCTAAAATACAATATATTTTATTATTCCAAATGAGCGGGCATTAAAGAGTGCTCACTTTACCGTCAATAGCCTATAGTTGACTTTACGATATTTCAGCGACATGCTATGAAAAAAAAAAAACCTCTATTATGCACACGAGGGAAATTTCCACCTTCCACTCCCAAGTGCCCGTCTTCCAGAATGACAAGTCATCTTTACACAATCCGACAAGCAAATTCATTTTTGTTTCAAAACGTGAACACGCCTTTAAAATAAGGCCGACGCATGGGGTACCATTCTCATGGGGTACCATTCTCTGTGAAAACAATAAGCAAGGTTGAAGACTCCATGGTGGGGAGTGTAGTTAGTGGTCACCTGCCGCTGCGCCCAGCTAGCAATGCTCACGTGGTCGCGCTCCCGATAAGCGGGAAAGCGCCCCCCCCCCCGGAAGGAAACGGCGATGTACGTTGGCAGGGTGACCCATCTCGACATTAGAACTTGTGACTAGTAAAACAATTGAAATAAATGTGGTCTCATTCAATTAGCTATGCGACTAAGACACAAACATGACCACGAGTTGGCGCAGGGGGCCACGGTGGCTGAGCGGTTAGACAGCTCGTCACCTACTACGGCGAACCTGATTCAATCCCCGTGCCGGGCGATGCCACTGGTCATCGGGTTTTCTCTGGGATCTCCTGTTTCCCCCGCCCTTGCATTCCGGCGCTTCTCCATTCTCACCTCATTTCACCTTCATCGGCTCTCAAGACCTTGTGTTAAGAGCCGCCAAAATCTCTCAACTCAACTGAACTAGAGTAAGTGGCACGCGTGCGCGAACCGCGGGTGGGGACCCGCAGCGACTGGCGACAATTTTGGGCGCGCAAGTAAATTTCCCGGGAAGTATGTNGATCGAATATACTCCGCAGCAAATAATATTATTTCACTGTTACAAATCAAGTTAGAGACGAATTCACTAAACTCTGTTAAGTCGCCTTATTTTACACCATAGCGCCAAACATTTGTGACGGTGATTTTCCACTAATTAGTAGCATCGCTGGGTAAAAATACAGCGTAATTATTATAAACTAATTTTAGTTTCGTAAATTGCTGAAGTTACTATATTTGCAATGAGTGAAGTTATTGTAAATGTTCAATGTTAATATTAAAATTAGTTCGTAAGTGTGGTGGTATTAGAGTTGCACTAATATGCTTTATAACGTGGTGTAAAATCTTAAAAATGTTAATGTTCTTTGCAAATGTACACCAGCTTGTCCTGAAATGAGATTACAAAAGCAGAGTTATTATCTTCCCAACAGTGAACTACACACATGTACTGGAAGTATGCACAAAAACATAAATTGGCGCAGTAGCGACATGCGCACGAACAATCATAAACAAAGTTATACGGANAAGTTGTACGAAAAGTACTTGCAGAGGAGTAAAATCTGCAACATTATCAAATCAAGATCCTAATATTTTATGCACACTGGTGAAGATACAAGTCTTTGATAAACTATGTCGTGAATTTTTCTATTGAAAGATCGTCTGATACTTAATTTCCTGATGTTGTGGCTGTTGTCAAACTAAGGAAACGGGAAGAATACAATAAAATCAAAATTAACACATAGCAAAGTTATGGCGAACTAGGACCAAGCTGGCATATATGAACATAAGCACTGGCAGCTGCTCTGTAACTTTATTTACGTATTTATCATGATTCAACAAAACGAGTCTGTACGTAAAATACAAAACAGCTTAACAAAGTTGTTTTACATTCAGATCTCAAGTCAGATTATACAAATGAAATATGACGGAATCAAGGAAACTACAGAGGCTTAGTTAAAACGATTAAAACTCTNAGTCAGATGTAAACAGTGGCGCTACATTCGTCGAGCTGTCAAAAAGTGGCCTTCTTATATGGTACAGAATATACGTATGTACCTGACGTGGCTTAGTGGCGGTAATATCAACTAGTGCTGGGCGCTGTGCACGCCTGTTTTACTTAAGTCACAGGAGACTAGACTGCCCGCACGCTGTACAAGATACAGATAAAGATGTCGCATTCAGAAAATAACATTACGGAAATACATTTTAAAGATTATAAATGAAGAAACTAGCCGAATGAATAACAGCTGCAAAAGTTCATTTTGGTCCCGGAAGAGAGTACAGGCTGGAACAAGAGACAGAAATGTTTCAAGCCACAATAAACACTCGCCTCTTTTCTCATATGAAGTAAACTGTATTATCAGTGGTTGATTGAATGTGATGTCACAGTTCATAGGCTCTTCGTAGAATAATGAGAGTCCAAACGCTGCGTTCAATTAAAGCTGTGCTTTAAGTAATGATTACGGGGACTTCATAATAAAGTAGTTCCATGTCAAATTGGTTTTTGCGTGCGTGTATACACATTTCAGAAGATGAATGTTCTGAGATGATGGTTTTTTTTTACAGGAATCGTAAAAATTATTTATATAGCGTTGCCGCTTCTTGCTTTTGTCGTATAAGATAAATTAAAAAGGAAAACAGTCGGCAAAACTTGTTAAAAAAAACAGCATATTTACAGCTCGCCTGCACAGCTCCTTTGAGAGGAAGATCGAATATACTCCGCAGCAAATAATATTATTTCACTGTTACAAATCAAGTTAGAGACGAATTCACTAAACTCTNAGATCGAATATACTCCGCAGCAAATAATATTATTTCACTGTTACAAATCAAGTTAGAGACGAATTCACTAAACTCTCTTAAGTCGCCTTATTTTGCACCATAGCGCCAAACATTTGTGACAGTGATTTTCCACTAATTAGTAGCATCACTGGGTAAAAATACAGGTAAATTATTGTAAACTAATTTTAGTTTCGTAAATCGCCGAAGTTACTATATTTGCAATGAGTGAAGTTATTGTAAATGTGCAATGCTAATATTAAAATTAGTTCGTAAGTGTGGTAGTATCAGAATTGCACTAATATGCTTTATATCGTGGCGTAAAACCTTAAAAATGCTAATGTTCTTTGCAAAGGTACGCCAGCTTGTCCTGAAATGAAATTACAAAAGCAGAGTTATTATCTTCCCAACAGTGAACTACACACATGTAATGGAAGGATGCACAAAAACAGGAAATTGGCGCAGTAGCTACATGCGCACGAACAATCGCAAAGAAAGTTGTACGAAAAGTACTTGCAGAGGAGTAAAATCTGCAACATTATCAAATCAAGATCCTAATATTTTATGCACACTGGTGAAGATACGAGTCTTTGATAAGCTATGTCGTGAATTTTTCTATTGAAAGATCGTCTGATACTTAATTTCCTGATGTTGTGGCTGTTGTCAAACTAAGGAAACGGGAAGAATACAATAAAATCAAAATTAACACATAGCAAAGTTATGGCGAACTAGGATCAAGCTGGCATATATGAACATAAGCACTGACAGCTGCTCTGTAACTTTATTTACGTATTTATCATGATTCAACAAAACGAGTCTGTACGTAAAATACAAAACAGCTTAACAAAGTTGTTTTACATTCAGATATCAAGTCAGATTATACAAATGAAATATGACGGAATCAAGGAAACTACAGAGGCTTAGTTAAAACGATTAAAACTCTNTCAAGTCAGATTATACAAATGAAATATGACGGAATCAAGGAAACTACAGAGGCTTAGTTAAAACGATTAAAACTCTCCAAAAATTAATAGCCCCGCGGGAAAGGCAAATTGTTAAACTGCTAACGTAATTTCAATAACGCAGTGAAAAAGAGGGCTAGGTCATTTCTATGTTTAGTATCATCGATTCGCTTCTGTTGTTACAGAGAACACTTCCAACAAAAATGCGTGCCCAGTACTACGGGAAAATTACAAAGTGTGTTAGTGATTACAGTCAGTATTTAAGTAGGGCCTAGTGCATTTGCGAAACGAGTACAAGCTCTTAACTCGTGCATCTTTATCTGCTGTGACGATCTCGGCAATGGAACTCTGTAAAAGGCGCGGGTGGAGAGATAAAAATATGCGGGACGCAGCGAAATTCCTTTCAGAAGACAAGCCCTTTCAGCGTTTTCCAGCCAGCATCTATTGTATGCCCCTTCATTGTTTGAAAACAAAGTTCTTGTAATCGGTGCGCATTTAACTTTCAAAATACATCTCAGCAGCTTTATAGAAATTGTTAGTTACTGAATTTCAATCACAATCTTATACTATCGTCATGATTAAAGCCTCGACGTAGATAATTGGTTTCACGATTATTTACAATATTATCAACTGCGAACAGCAATAGTATTATTAATATTTCGTCACTGTTATTCAAAAACCTCGTAACCTCAGAAAACGTAATGTTTCAGGAACATCAAACATATTTACGAATTCGTCAAGTGTTAACGTATTTTTAGACTAGAGTTTTCAGGTCGGGGACATACCAGGTCAGTACAAGTCTGACCAAGATGAAAAATTGCATTACGTCTTAAGCTTTCTTATAAGCACAGTTGGCCACTATCTTCGATCCACTGAAGTTAGAGTTACAAAATTAATGTTATACACAACACTCGCGACCCAAAACTAGACAATAGTATGCGTTATGCCTTAAACTTTCTTACAAGCACAGTTGGCAGCCATTTTCGGTGCAATGAAATTATAGCCGCCAAATTCATACTATAGGTGCAAAAAATGTGACACAGTAAGCTTTAATCCATTTTAAAATCAAACAATATGTTTATATACGCAACAAGAAGAAGTTATGAAAGGTTATTTTAAAAGATAATATAAATTAATTTTCTTTCATTGGGATACATGCCCCCCCCCCCCNATGACGGCATCGTAAAAGAGCAATTTATAGCAGGAAGACAAGTGTCCCGCCGATTGGGAAGCTGCCACTGTGGCATCTCAGGAAGTAAGTTTATAACAGGGCCACTGCGAATATTAAACATTCGACATACTTTACATAATGAAGTTCACTACACATCTACACAGCAGGCATGCACATGTAACATTAACGAAAAAAGCATGCAATATGTATTTAATCATTTTTTTTTAAATCGATGAGCAGACATTTCAATTTTCTTAATTTCACGTTTGCTTCGGAAATAATACAGCTCTATTCGTAATAAAAATAGATTTTATTCTAATTAAATTAAAAAAAGAGCAATACAACCATTTTACCTTCGACTCGTCACAACTATACACTGCTAGGTGTCGGCGAAAAAAATTATTGTCTTCTAGTACATAGAATACTCACTTTCACCACAACGAAGCAGGTTCCATTCCTGTTGGGGCCGCTCCCGATATTTTCACATGTACGAGCAACAGTCACGAAATTCCAAGTACAAGTATCGCAGAAATAATTTAAGAACTTTGATGGTAGGGTTTGGATGCAATTAAGCAAGGCGGAGGAAGTCTTAAAAAAAAGTAACATAAAAATGTGCTATATATATATAAATTAATTAAATAAAAAATACAAAAAAATAACTGGACGAATATGACAGTTATCTTGAGTGACATCATTATCTTCAATATAAATTAAATGNCCACTGCGAATATTAAACATTCGACATACTTTACATAATGAAGTTCACTACACATCTACACAGCAGGCATGCACAAGAAAAGCACACGTAACATTAACGAAAAAAGCATGCAATATGTATTTCATCATTTTTTTTTTATCGATGAGCAGACATTTTAATTTTCTTAATTTCACGTTTGCTTCGGAAATAATACAGCTCTATTCGTAATAAAAATAGATTTTATTATAACTAAATTTAAAAAAGAGCAATGCAACCATTTTACCTTCAACTCGTCACAACTATACACTGCTAGGTGTCGGCGAAAAAAATTATTGTCTTCTAGTACATAGAATACTCACTTTCACCTCAACGAAGCAGGTTCCATTCCTGTTGCGGCCGCTCCCGATATTTTCACATGTACGAGCAACAGTCACGAAATTCCAAGTACAAGTATCGCAGAAATAATTTACGAATTTTGATGGTAGGGTTTGGATGCTATCAAGCAAGATGGAGAAAGTCTTTAAAAAAAGTAACAGAAAAATGTGCAACATATATATATACAAATTAAATAAAAATACAAAAAAATAACTGGACGAATATGACAGTTATCTTGAGTGACATCATTATCTTCAATATAAATTAAATGNAAAAATACAAAAAAATAACTGGACGAATATGACAGTTATCTTGAGTGACATCATTATCTTCAATATAAATTAAATGCTTGCGTTTTTTTTATCCAGGCAAGATTAACACTTTTTTTTTGCAAGGAATATGGTTTGAAAAGTTAATTACATGATAATGAATTATAGAAGTTATATGTCTACCTTTTATTCTCTAAAGGTGGTAGCACAATAGATTAGTAAACGTTATGTTTGGTGATACGAAATGAAGACGCACAAATATATGTAACGAATCTGCATGATTTTTGGGGAAGTGGTGAAGGCATATAACCACAATGCATGTGAATAAACTGCCAGTTCATCATGAGGTAGGGACGAGAGCATATCGTCGCTGGTAGCCTCGTAGACTGCAAGAATATAAAACACGAAGGAGGTATCTGTGAACACGGAGACTTTGACGACGACTGTAGTGTGCATTACATCACTAACATTGGCCATAGCAGTGGCTGTCTGTGCCATAGACTAAATATTAGGTAGACCGATCTCGCTAACTGCGCACAACCAATCTCCGTGTCCCAACACTGAACTGCTTTTCTGCCAACATGGCTAGCAAAAACGGCGTGGATTGGATTTTAGGTTAGAATGTTGTTTAGCAAACAAGTGCTTTGAGATGTTTTTATACTTCCTGTAACCAATTTGTAGTGCAGTTTGATTAAATTCAGATTGGTAAAAGTATTTTATTAATATAATAGTGCTTATCATTTAAAAATTAATATATAAACAAACACGTTCATCACTGTTGACCATGTGACTTTGAAAGTTGTGTTCCTTCGGTGTTGGTCAATGTTGGGTACATGCGCATAAGACTAATAAGAGGGCCTGCCTCATCTTTAGCCTATGGTCTGTAATGCTTTAGAACCAGCATCAAGAAAACAGCGCTGTCATTGTGGCACGGAACTCACGAGAATATTGTCGGGTAGAAAATTTTATCTTGTACATTTGGCGCTATCTTGCATTTCAAATGTCTTTGGCACGACCAAGGAGGTTGCAAGGCTCGGAAAGTTTACTGCAGGCCGCGTGTGCGGTGCTGACATTTCACGGAGATCCGCTGTTTGCCCGGGGTTCTGCAGTCCTATTTGATCCCGAATGTTCTCGATGGGCGAGAGGTCTGGGGAACTTGCTGGCCAAGGAAGCGTGTTGACACCACGAAGGCAGGCCATAGATACCCGTTCTGTGTGAGGCCGCGCATTATCCTGCTGGAAAATAGGATTGTGAAGCTCCACCAGGAAGGGGAGCGCACACGATCGGAGAACTTCCTGGACGTATCGCCGCCAGCGGGGTGCAGAACCATAGCAAATGGCGCCCCACGCCATGAAACCTCTCGTTGGGGTAGTGTGACGCTCTACAATGAAGCGTGGGTCACGGTGCTGGCCACGATGTCTTCAGACTCGAATCCGACGGTCGTCTGTATCCAGACAGAACCATTATTCGTCGTTGAACATAACTAAGCTTTCCAATTCGACGCGTAGCTTAGCAGCGCTTGTACGGGGACTGGATTTCATTCGTCGCTTAGTCATTATTTCTGGGGGCTCAGTATTTTCTGTTTAGGTTTTCTTGTTATTTTTCTAACTGATTCTTAATTTATAATTTATTTATAACATACTGAACTATTGCGTGACTCTTATTCATGATTTGTCCTATTTTTCTCAAAGAAAATCCTTTCAGCGCTGAATTTACAATTGTCTCTTTCATCTCGGAACCAAGTTAGTAACACTTACCGAACTACATGCATATACGCCCCACAACAGCTGTTTATGCTAGACTCAAGGCCATCAAACGACTAATTCATACTAGTGCATGGATAGCAAAGAAACCATCTTTTGGGGATACAAATAGCTTTTATTTTTCTTCTCAGGGACTGCGTTTGAAAGGAAATATACTGTGCAGTAGGTTTGTTAATTTTTCTCTTGTCTGTAATATACAGAATTTTTATACAACAATTTCAATAACTTAATTGTAAAATAGATTTTTTACTAATGGCTGAGACTGTGTATGAAAAAAAAATTGACACACTGTGTTTTGATGTAGGCACAAATTAAACAATGACTTAAATGTGTCATAAAGGAACGAAGAAGAACGTCAAATGCAAAGCTCAAGAATGACCGGAAATCACGCAACGGTACTAATGGATGGAGAGATTAGATTAAGTCAATAAACCGACCTGGCTGACGAAGACCTCGATATTTGTAGTAATAACCAATCATTACTGTGACCAACAGTAGTCTGTCGCACACTGATTGACTGGTAACTGACTGCACGACGTCAGCCGCGGTGGTAGTATTGTTACACGCGCTGCAACTCGCACAGGCCGCGAGCTGCCATTATGCGCGGTCCGGCTCTGCGGCGGGGGTGACCCACCTCGACCCTTCCCACCGCCCGGAAGACCCACTCGCTACCTTGTCACAATCCCCCCCCCCTCTCCCGGCCTCTGACAGCAGTGACCTAGCTGGCGTCACAGCCACCACTCCTCCCTCCTGCTGTATAAGCTGACGAGTGTAGAGAGTGTGCTAGAATATTCTGTAAATTAGGACCCTCGGCACAACGCGGCGTTTAGAGAAATTTCTGGGCGATGACCCACGACCCTATAAATATTACAGCAGTCCAACGGCCGGCGGTAGAAGCCTTCTGGCTTGAGTGCGGTAACCATGCGAGGTTGATGAGGGACACCGGCGAAGAGGACGGACGACGACGGGAGATAGCGAGACGACGGCGGACGAGGTGTTCGTGGTGTGAATGGACGAGAGGGCGTGAAACCCGACGACAGAAGGCTACTGTGCGTGAGGGCGCTCGGAGAACTCTAGATCATTGCGGACTGGTGTCATCTGGACTAAACTGAGGTGGCACTGAATAACATGTGATACGGACTTTCAAAAATGGACATATAATTTGTAAAATAATTTAATATGTTTTGGTACACTGTCAATTGGTACTGATTTTTAATTATTTAATTACGTTAATTTCTTTGAGGTAATTTTGAGTGAAGTCGTTAATTGTAAACAAGTGATATCGATTTATTGTGAGATGTTGAGTCGAGAGAACTTCGTTTGTAGTTATTGTGATTAAAATCAGGAAATTATAATTAACTCNTCAATTGGTACTGATTTTTAATTATTTAATTACGTTAATTTCTTTGAGGTAATTTTGAGTGAAGTCGTTAATTGTAAACAAGTGATATCAATTTATTGTGAGATGTTGAGTCGAGAGAACTTCGTTTGTAGTTATTGTGATTAAAATCAGGAAATTATAATTAACTNATTTATTGTGAGATGTTGAGTCGAGAGAACTTCGTTTGTAGTTATTGTGATTAAAATCAGGAAATTATAATTAACTCTTTCATTTAATTAAGACCTCCATCCCTTAACGAACTTGATTTAGCCCACTGACTTTGAGAGATAATTGTAATAGTATTAAGGGGCTTGCCTACCTGGAGCTATTTACTGAATGTGAGGTCGAGAAGCGCGGGAGCGATAAGGACTACGCTGTTACGCGAATGTGGTGCGCCAACGCCACTAATCGCAAGGCTGTGAACTGGCGCGCAGTGTTCTCGGTGTGCTGCGTGTTTCTATGGGACTTTAAGCGGCGAACCCTTCATTTTATTGGTGGAAATTCTGTGGGAAGATTTAATGCAGGGCCGTTGAGCATTTCTGTATGTACCTCACGCGAATATTTTTGAGATATGGTTCTTTAAAAGAGCCTTTTTATGGGCCATTCACGGTTATTTCACACTTTTCTCATCAAGCCCTGCTAAAGTTCTACTTTTGGTTACTGATTACGTATCCTTCCGCTACATGTTAACATAAACACTGCCATGTGACTTCTACGCTTTAACTGTTAAATACTTTTTTTTTTACTGTTTTCAGCTGTTCAAAGAATTCTGCTATAGTTCAAAAACCATCACGTATGCGTGCTAGCAATTTAGGCCTATAAACATATTTAGGTCAGCTTTATCACATTTTAACCAAGCCTGTATTGACGATAGTTCTTGTGGTTATTATTTTACATTGTTAACATAATATATATTATTATTTGTGTTATACACGATATAGCACATTACACATAATACACCTAAATATTTTGCCGCGATTGTGTTTAACCCTATTACATCTGTGGGGAAAAAAATCTGTAGTATTTAACATCTTGTTGTTGATAAGTGTTGGGTTATTTAGGCAAAAGCACGGTCTCAGTTGGAATAAATTTTGAAACGAAGGAGCAACAAGTCCAACGAAAAAGACAGTAAATTCAAGCATGCAACTCGGGTCACTAATTTTTTTGTACGTAGTAGCGACGGATTGAAAAGACAGTGATGAACATGCACGCAAATAGGCCTGCCATAACTGCCCATACTTCTTTGCAATGATACTTAGCTTTTATTAAGTTTATTAAATTATTTATTTAAAATTTTCTGGCTGGACTTAGTAATTTGTTGAGATTGTGGCAAAAATTCAAATCACAAAAACGTAAGCACGTTGCACAACTGTGTTTCAAACACCTACGGCGAAGTAACTACGTTGTGATAAATAAACATACGTGGCTTTCAAATAATCGAGTCATAAAAACAGTTTACTGTTAAAACGTATGAATTTCGCACGTACAATATTTGCAATCTCACACATACTCACCCAGCGTAACGATCACGACGCAGACACGGCAATGCCCTTTCACACGCAGCGGTCACGACACATATTACAGTATATATATATATATTTCTGCCGTAGAAACACAGATTCATCACAACATCGTAACTACCCTAAGCAGGTTTAAAAATCACAATGCATACAAACTAAATGAAATTTTAAAAAATTTTGGCAGGGAAAAAATTAACACTTCGTTCAGGAAAATCAACACGCCGTATCATGTCGCCACTTCTGCCAACTTCGGATTGGTAACCGTCCCACCATCACACACACACACACACACACACACACACACACACACACATATATATAACATAAGTGTTTAAACATTAAACTCTTGTTTCATTTTTAAATTACAAATTAATAATTCATTATTTTTGCTGTAATAAGTATGAAATATTATAAAATTGAAAATATGTATAATTTTCCTGCTTCTACTAGCGCTGCGAAACTTCCCAATAGAGAGANATGAAATATTATAAAATTGAAAATATGTATAATTTTCCTGCTTCTACTAGCGCTGCGAAACTTCCCAATAGAGAGAGAGGGGGGAGGAAGAGAGTGTGAGACAGTGAGGGAGAGGGAGGTAGAAATAGAGGTTGAGAGGGAGGGAGAGATGGTGGGATGGAGGGAGGGAGAGATGGTGTGTCGGAGAGGAAGAGGAGTGAAAGGGGAGAAGGTGGGGGAAGGGGGAGAGAAAGTGTGGGGAGAGAGGAGGGAGGAAGAGAGAAGGGAGATAGAGGAAGGAGGAGAGAGGGGAGAGAGAGGAAGGAGGGAGAGATATGGGTAGGGAGAGAGGGAGTGAGAGGGTGGGAGAAGGAGTGTGAGATAGTGAGAGGGGGAAGGGGAGAGAGGGACAGAGGGAAAGAGAGAGGGAGTGATAGAGGGAGAGAGAGGGAGAGAGAGCGCGCGATAAGCTCCACCCTGCGAAGTTGCTTCCTCGGAAGGAAAAAAAACACCATGTCACTAGAGCCTACGTACCATATTTTGCGCTGCTGTTTTTAACAATAACAATAAAATATGTTTCCATAAGTGCTTCCTAAAAATTTAAACATTTCAATAGACAACGCTTAATTTTCATACAAAAATATAGGTTAAAACAATATTTTAACTATGAACTATTTCTTATCTTCCGTTGCCAACACATCGCTGCTCTCACTGTTTTTAATTCGTATTGGATACGAAACTAATATTTCAAGTTGTAGAAGATACTATGTTAAAGTTTCATTCATTCAAAAATATAATACTTTAAAGTTAATCACAGTGTTATATATTTGTGGTATACAAGTTATTTAAAAGACAGTTTGATATGTTACTCCTAGGGTGATTTTTCAAAGGTTTGTTTCAAAACATCCGAAGAAACCGTGAATGGACTACAGTTATGCTGGAGAGCTCTGAAAAGGTGTTTCTAATATGCATGACATCTTGAAAGCACTCAACAGACCTTGTCTGAAGTGTGTTCATTTCGAATATTAGCACATTGGACGAAAATTTAATAGTTTTGTGGGAAAACGTGCATTTCAAACACACTGCAAAGTAGTTGAAGCGCCAGGTAGGCGGACCCCTTAAGTAATGTGATGGTGAGACAAAGTGTGGCCTCCAGCGCGCTCATGCTACCTCACCCACCTGGAAGCTGTGGTTCACGTTCTTGATGCTGCACTCGGCGAAGCTGAGGTCCGTCAGCGAGATCTCATCGAAGATCACAGCCTGCAACAGCAGAACAAGTGCATGCANGACATCTTGAAAGCACTCAACAGACCTTGTCTGAAGTGTGTTCATTTCGAATATTAGCACATTGGACGAAAATTTAATAGTTTTGTGGGAAAACGTGCATTTCAAACACACTGCAAAGTAGTTGAAGCGCCAGGTAGGCGGACCCCTTAAGTAATGTGTTGGTGAGGCAAAGTGTGGCCTCCAGCGCGCTCGTGCTACCTCACCTGGAAGCTGTGGTTCACGTTCTTGATGCTGCACTCGGCGAAGCTGAGGTCCGTCAGCGAGATCTCATCGAAGATCACAGCCTGCAACAGCAGAACAAGTGCATGCACTCATTACTCTCGGCAGCAGTCGCCATCCACATCACATTGCCATGCTAAAAATGCGTAACTATACTTTCTATAACTTACGATAGTGTAACTGGGAACTGTCTTTAGACTGTCAAATCAACAATAACACACCTAAAAGAAACAAAAAAACTCGATTTTGTAGCCTAAGCATTAGTGCATACGCAAAGAGATCGATTTTTACAACAGCAGGAATCACGTAAAACATTTTTACATGAAACATTTCGTTGTATAAAAATAGCAATAACTACCAAAAAAACAAAAATGAGATAAATAAATTTTAAAAGCGAGATAAAATTCCGGGACATTATAGTGTTATACTCTTTTATTTATTGTTTATTTTATTTTTTTAAACAAAGACAATTTCATTTTAATATGANCATCGAAGATCACAGCCTGCAACAGCAGAACAAGTGCATGCACTCATTACTCTCGGCAGCAGTCGCCATCCACATCGCATTGCCATGCTAAAATTGCGTAACTATACTTCCAATAACTTACGATAGTGTAACTGGGAACTGTCATTAGTCTGTCAAATAAAAAATAACACACCTAACAGAAACAAAAAAACTCGATTTTGTAGCCTAAACATTAGTGCATACACGAAGAGATCGATTTTTACAAGAGCAGGAATTACGTAAAACACTTTTACATGAAACATTTCGTTGTATAAAAGTAGCAATAACTATCAAAGAAACAAAAAATGAGATAAATAAATTTTAAAAGCGAGATAAAATTGCGGGACATTATAGTGTTATGCTCTTTTATTTATTGTTTATTTTATTTTTTGAAACAAAGACAATTTCATTTTAATATGACTATACACATGTATGCTGTATTGATAAGAAGCAATAACAACAACATCATATAGAACACTCATGAAAGATTATAGCTCCAAAATTATGTTAAATAAGAAAACAACGTGTTATGANCAATAACAACAACCTAATATAGAACACTCGCAATAACAACAACCTAATATAGAACACTCATGAAAGATTATAGCTCCAAAATTATGTTAAATAAGAAAAAAAACGTGCTATAANTCATATAGAACACTCATGAAAGATTATAGCTCCAAAATTATGTTAAATAAGAAAACAACGTGTTATGAAAGTCTCAAAACTCCCTCTAAAAGTTAACTTTAGTAGAATATCCAATCCTTTCATCATTGTAACACAGTGTTTGAAAGAGTTTTCATATCTATGGTAAACATTTTGATATACTTAAAAAAAAATCTAGAATTTATACCAATTGATTTTAATGCGCAGTTACAAAAGGAAATTTCTAAGATTTAAAGTTAAAAGTCGTGTTATATGATGCATAACGGGACCTACACTGTTAGACAGTGTAGACAGTATGTCAGAATAATTAAACCACGTAAACTGAACATGTGAACACACACGCCATGAAATACACTACTTTTGAGTATACATACACCTTAGGGTCAGTCGAAAACTCGGAGAAACAAACGAGCGCAAACTAAATTTCATTAACATAAACATACTGAATAACAAATAGCTGCGACTNAATAACAAATGGCTGCGACTCAGGTGGCGTGGAAAAATTCCTGAAGTGAAACTATGGAAACAGACACAGACACGCTGTCAAGAAAAAAAAACCCGAACAATTAATTCATGCATTAAACAGCAAACTTTGAGCTGCACGGGAGATATGGGATGCCTGAATATTTCAGAGGGAAAAGCGGCTGAAAAGCCCGAGCAACTTTGGAAAGAACCAATCCTCGGAATTTTAATAATGCGTCTTTCCCTACTTCGTCTACTCTTCACTTCCCCCCCGGATGTTGTAGGGGTGAGGGGGGCACTTCAAGACGCCCTCGGTGCACCCACGGGCGAGATGAGGTTAGTGAGCCGGGGAACGCGGTGCAATGCGGGGCGATCTCCCCGCGGCATCGCGCGACAAACCGCCGGCCCAGCGGCCTCGCCTCACGGAGTCCTCCTCCTGGCGCAGAGCCGCATCTCCTCCGCGGATGTACCTCCTTTGTTCGCGCGACCCTCATCTTCGGCGTCGACCTCGCCTGCACTTCTTCATCGCCATTACTTATGTAGTTCTTCGCAGACAATGGCCCACTCCGAGACTCGCTCGCTTATATATACTGCACCCCGCGGTCTGCTTTGTGCGTTTTATCTCGCTGCCAAGAGATTGCCTTTATCCTCCCAAGACATGAATTACTTTGCACTGCTCTAATGGGAGTTCTGGAAAGATATAATTGGCGTGTACAATATTGTTTCCGCGACAAAAAGGAAAAAAAAAAAAAGGTTCTGTTTTGACTATTCCAGTCACGCGCAGAAAGAATGAATACTTCGGGACCTTCACAATTACGACAGGCTCTGAACTATTGTCCGCCTCATATAAGTTGGCGAGAATTTGACAGTCGGTGAGTGGCAACTTGATGTATACGAAACAAACAAGTGCCATTTACAAAATCCTGTATTAGCTGATGCACGAACAAACAAAAGTTAATATTACGTTGACTATTCTGAGTGCACTGTCGACGCACATCAGACAAGCAGAAAATACGCGATAAGAAAGAGTTCCTAGATTAATTAATGCATTTTATTTTACGTGGCCACAACACAGTGGTTGTTAGTGTTACAAACTAAACTTCGTGATAAAGTAGTGATGTATAGGTCTTCAAAATGAAATGCACAATAAAGAGATCCGTATAAAATGAAACGAAACTTCAAAACCTTTTTCACGACGTATCCCCACTCTCCATCCATGCTTTCCATACGTGCTTGATATTAATTCCAAAAGCATACAGAAATATTGCATGGTATTGTTAAATTATTTTTTCTAATCATTTCACGAAATATTTTTCTAATTCGTGTCGTTCCGAGCCAGTAATAGAAGAAAAGTCAACTTTTAAAAATACGGGATCAAGAGGCAGGCCAACATACTGCTACCTGTTGCGCAACGCAAACGGCTCACATCTCGCCATGCCATGCTATGCGCGCCATCTGTCCGCTCTTTCCCGAAGCATTACCAGCCAGAAAAGAATAGCTTTCATGTGTAATATATAACAAATTTACGAACAGATACCAATAGTTTTATTTTTCCGCGAGCTCTGCATAATTTTTAAAGTAACATATATTTCGTGTACAGCGATTTTGTGTACTAGTAATTTCTATTCGGCCGGTAATCGTACGTCTACGTAAATTATACGCCATATTGTTCTCAGGAAAACCCATTTCCTTGTTTCCAAGTTGTTACCATACTGTATTAATAAAACGAAGAAAGTGGGATGCGCGTGAATAGTTTTTAAACAATTCTTACGTTATTCCACGTCACATATTTCCAACTCGAACTGTTTAGTATCAGTAATAGCAGAATTACTACTGTGCAATCAATTGTCGTTGGTGAATTGTTGGCGAATAAAGGTGCGTTGTCGATCAAGTTTCCCGAATTACTTTTAGTTCGTTATATTAGCTATGACGTCCAAAGTGTGATAAGAGCTACAACAATCGTCTCGCAAATGTTACCCCAGATTCGTTGTCTCGGACAAATTAAAAAAGAGTTAGCAAATATTAATTTTTTTGCAATGTTTTATACACTGGAGAGCAAAAAAAAAAAACTGGTATAGGCGTGCGTATGCAAATAACAGAAGTATGGAACCAATAAGAGTAACGCAATGCGCTCGGCAGCGCCTATATAAGACAACAAGCGTCTGGCAAAGTTGCTAGATCGGTTACTGCTGCTACAATGGCAGGTTATCAAGATTTAAGTGAGTTTGAACGTGGTGTTATAGTAGGCGCACGAGAGATGGGACATAGCATCTCCGAGGTAGCGATACAATTTGGATTTTCGCGTAGGACCATTTCATACCGTGAATATCGGGAATCCGGTAAAACATCAAATCTTCGAAATCGCTGCGGCCGGAAAAAGATCGTGAACGAACGGGACAAACGACGACTGACGACAATCATTAAATGTGACAGACGTGCAACCCTTTCTCAAATTGGCGCAGATTTCAATGCCTCCTGCATATCTTCAGACATTAGTCGAGTCCATCCCACGTCGTCTTGCGGCACTTCTACGTGCTCGCGGGGGCCCTAAACGATATTAGGCAGGTGTACCAGTTTTTTTTTTTTTTGGCTCTTCAGTGTATTTTTACTTTTATAACCTACCAATTTTTTTAGACAGATGTCAGTCTATAAATACCTTAAAATTTGTTTAGCAATACAGTACAATGGCAAGTGGATTAGCTGACCGCGTGTTGATAAAATATACAACCTCTCCTTGACGCACCAGCTGATGGCGAAAGGATACATAAACGAAAAGTAAACATTGGCGCTACTTTCGTCGAACTGTCCAAATCTTGCCAAGTTACATGAGGCAGAGAGTACGTGGGTACCAACTCAGTGTCCAGCAACTGAGTTATGCTGGAGATTCGGCGCGAAACATAAAACAAAAAAAAAGTCTGCAGTAAAAACGAATGGAATATGGATCGTTCTGTACAACTCACGCAGTTGCAATTTTTACTTTCTTATGCTTAAAAAAAATACTAATCTGCGAGTAATGAGAGGTGGATTAGTGCTAACATCGCAGGAAGAACATGAAATAAATTTCATCTAACAACAAGCCAAGCACTTAACAAAATTAATTCACGCAAAAGTAGTAATTTTTAACGGCACGTTTATAGTCCACTTTTCAAGGTGTGTTGGCAATGACTCTATGGGAATAGCTTATGAGGGATTAGCCCTCTCGCTGGAATCTTGTATGAACATTATATATCTCTCACAGATTACGTTTTTAGCATGAATGAAATGGATATCGGGTTTAGTAAATACAGTAGTATTAACATCGGCCTCACTTAGATTATATGACTGTAGAGTATTTTCTGCTTTGTCACCCATCAAGTACACTAAGGAGTTTGTTTGATTTTCTTCTTATTCTTCGTCGCTCAAGCCTGAAGCACAAAGTAGGGATTTCAAAAGTGCTCATTTAACCGTGAACAGTCTATGCAAAAACTTCAGTGTGTATAAATAACAAAAGAAAATGATTTCAATTGTTCCTTATTTAAACACAAACCTTTTAACGAAACTGAAATACAATGCGCTACTTTCCCGCATTCGCTGCCAATATTACGAGAAATAGTCCAGTCAGTATTCACGATATAATAAATGCTTTTAAGGGCTCTTAATTTTTTTTTTAAAGATAAGGTTCTAAAGCGCTGCCTACCTATAGGCAGCTAAATGGTGAGCAGAGCATCAGCGAAACGTACTGTAAACTGCTCAACGTCTCAGTGATGTCAGTGATGCCTTCTACTGGCATTTACAAACATTTCACGTGTTAAGACTAGTTTCCGGTAGAAAGTTGTCTCGTCCTAGGGCCGGTTGCCGTTTTTTTTTTAAATATATATTTCTTGACAGTAGAAATTATTAAAAAATATAATTTTTTCTCAATTATTTTTATGTACGAAAACACTGATACGTGGTTTTTAAAGTAGAATAAAGGCGTGCAGCTATACTTTAGATTTAATAATACACCATAAAAATGATAGCGGCACCTCTGAAAGCACCTCAGAAGCAAGTCACTGATTGAAAGGACTACGTGCCAGTGCAGTGCCTTGCGTGTAAGGGCGATGTGGTATGTGATGTGCGCGTCAGGGTCGCCCGTAGCGCTCCCGCGCTTCTATACGTCGGGCACGCAAAATGCGTGACGGCAGCTATAGTCCAATCACGGCTACCTCCAAAACTTTTATGAAGCTCTGCCTAAGATCTATTTACAGGATATTCCTCCACACCATGCAAACAAAGCTTAACCAAGTATTAAAAAAAACTACACCAAAGTGACAAAGCACCTCATTGGTGCGCACTCAGCGCTATAATATTATGCATAAGAACTATTTATCACTGGGAATTACCAACATGCCTATTTTCTCCCTGTTTTATTAATATTAATTAATTATTAAATATTATAATTCATAGATAAAATATAAGTAAAAGTCAAACAAAAATAAGGTATTTTAATGTTAACAGAACGCTTGTGATACAGGGCATGATTAGGAAAGAACGAAGTGCGACATACTTGGGGTGATTTTTCAAAGGGTTGATTCAAAAAGCGTGAACAAACCGCGAATACAGAGGCGGCGGAGGAGCGCACGTGCTGCGGGCAACTGCGCCTGCGCGCGAGTCGAGCTGCCCTCGGCCGCTGCGACAGTACCCTGCCGCCCGGCGGAAATAGTCCCTGCTATACCACGTCAGGCATCCGCTAATACGCGCCGCCCTCCCGTCCCACCCGGCATTCCGGCCATTGTGCGCGCCGGCCTGTGACAAAAAACAAAGGGGTGGTTCGTCGTGGAGAGGGTAACTAATGACGTATTCTGCAAGTCGAATCAATCGGCTGGGGGTCTCCGGAATTTCCCCCCGAAATGCTGTTTTAAGCTGGACTCACAATAGTCCGTCGCACCCTCAGTCCGTCCGTCCGTCCGGCAGTCATGCGTCTATCGGTTTCGTCCGTCAGTTGAAAGCGATTCGAAACAATCCGTCGTCCGTCAATCCTTCTGTGCAGCGAAATTTCAAGTGTGACAACTTAACATCGCGATCTTTCTTTGGTTGGTGGTATATTTGGGTTGGAAATACATTTTCCAGAGAAAAACATTCAGAGAAAATAATTTTTTACGTGATAAGAATTTATACTAATATTTTTTAACATTAAACATCCAGGATTTACCACTAAAGATAAATAAACACAGATCCACCGCCTCACATTTTATTTCAAAGCGCATATTCCCGTCTAAGGAATGTCGTCAGAAGGCGGTGGCTCACCCGCCAGTCCGTCGAAAGTTAAAGTTTGGTAAATATTTGACGGATGGACGGGTAGAAAAAAACAGTTGCCCAGCGATTGGTTAAAGATCACGTGACCACCGGAAGGACGACTGGCGGATGCGACGGACTATTGTGAGTCCAGCCTTACTTCTAAATATAGCGTACAGGAAGTCATATACTTTAACTACGGGCAACTTGGAACACAACCAAACTACGGCGTAATAAAATGTGTACGAAGTTCGTTTGGAATCGATTTAATGACGCCAGAGATATCATGCCACCTGAAGATTGTATAAAAGAAGTCACTATAAAATAAAACCGCATCATGAAAGTTTTATGTATTCCTCCCTTGGCATAGGAACCAAATTTGATGTACAGTTATCTGTGGTGAGCAAAGAGGGGGTGGCACACACAATACAACTGCAGGAAAGCGTAAACAAATTTTACAACTAGTGTTGCCAACAATTTTAATTCGGGGTGACAAGGTAAATATCTCGAAGACTTAATTCGACATCGTGCGCAACAATCATATGAAAATGGAGAACATGAGGAAAACTGCGATGAAAAGATCAGCACTCATGATTAAATTCACTGTCCTAATTTATCATGCCAAGAACATGCGGTTGTGATTCGAACGTTTCACGAAAGATCTGATCAAGAGTAGCATGTATACAGTAGTTTAAAGTACGCCCCGTTTGTGCGTCATGGCGGTTTCCTGCCCCAATAACAGGAAGGAAGAGCCGGCATGCTGATTATGTCACGATTGGACACACTAAAATATCTCATTGCATATTGTGGAGGGAATAACAACGTGTCAAACTGCCTGGAGTTGTGGAGTTCCAGTATATTTCCAGTGCCGAAATGCATCGACCCAAGCGAAAACCACAGAGGCTGGTGACAGAAACGTGTTAGGTACGTAGGGCTTAACGTCTCGTAGACAGCGAGGTCATCAGAGACGGAGCAAGCTGCTTGGGGAAGAAGGAGCGGGGAAGGAATCATTCTGACCTGTAGTAAGGAACAACATTCGTTCGGAGTGATTTCCGGGAAACCACGGAACACCGAAATAAGGATAGGCGGACTGAGATTCGAACCCAGGTACTCCCGAACACGAACCCTAATGTTTACCACCGCACCACCTTAGTTGGTGTTGGCATAAATACGAGAGTACCGTCATGATACGATTAGCAGATCACAGTCACCGAAATGTGCACAAAATTCTCGCCTTGCGTGCCAGCAACTACGAGTGAGACACACTCATTTGTAGGTACTTCAGTAATTTAGCAACCATAAAATAACAATATAGAACAAATATTATTTTATTTCAAATGTTTTATTCGAGAAAAAGTTTATGTTTTTTCGGTGTAATTGCAGTGATTCCCAGAATTTCCAATATAGCAAAGATACTGACAAAGTGAGTATGAAAAGAACACGGCTACGTCTTCTGGAACTGAACTCAGGACCTAAAGACCACACATCACTTACCGTAAGATTCGACAACTTTGGGCCAGAAACCCAACAATGGGCCACAGCTGCTTTCAGAACGAGAGAGCTATCTAGCGTTTAAATAACATATTGATTTTCAATTGACATTTTGACTTATTTGACAAAAAAACATGAAAAACACATATTAAACATTGAGGGGAAATGTAAAAAACAAAAATGTATACAGTTTTGACTCGTGAATAATTGTAGCGTGACAACATTGGGCCAAGGCACGTTTGACACGTATTTTAATGGGACAAGAAGACGTGGCCCATAGTTGACTTACTTGTGTATACAACAATGGGCCACACAAAAACAATTCCCCCTCCCTTCCCTTACTAACTGGATTTGTTTTAGCCACAGGATTACATTTTTGAGATGTGCAGTTATGCTGGATAAAATTCCCAGCCCGTTATCTTAATAAAAAGGGAGATTATGCTTGCAATATCAAAAAGTGGCACAAAATTGTCGAGTTTTACGGTATACTGCCGACTGGTTCAGCACAAGAAAATGTTTTAGTGGTTGCCAAGGACAAATACAACAGTGAAATCAAAGTGACGAATTTCTTTTCTTATCAAGCTGTTTTCACTTGACGTTCCCTTCATCAAGTCAGTCAGTTATTTCTGATATTCCCTCCTTCCGAATCCGTTTTAAGAGTTGTGATCAAGTACCGGGCCTCGTGACGTACATGCCATCAGGAAAGGCCGGCCACTCGGTGGTTTTCATCGCTAAAGCAAGGCACGCACTTGTTCCGCTCGGCTGGCTCTGGACCGGTAGTCTCAGAATGGAACCGACCAAAGACCGCGCACTTGCACAAACCGCATCGTCCTCTATCAGTCTTACTCCCTACACGCCATTCAGTTGGTAGCTCACGACACAAGTAGACAGGTATATAAAAATTAACAGTTCTTCTCACAAAGAAGATGTAATGATTGCAGTTGACATACAAACGAATACCAAGATTTTTGCTATATCCATGATATCTTTGTTTCTTCAGTGATATCAGAAGATACAGGTACGAATCGTATGGGTGTAGTACTAAAAAATATTGTTTTGTATGTTTCTTGTTAACAATGAGCACATTTCCATAGTTTATTGCCACTTTTTCCTCGCAAAGAAAGAACACGTAGTGATTATTTATAACTGCGCGCCATGCTTTAGCGATCAAACAATAATGTAGACCAGACCAAGCAATAGAAACCAAGTACTGAATGTGCTTAGCACATCAACATACAGTGTATCCCCCCCCCCTTTCCCAGTCATAAAAACAAATGTGTATTCTCGCATGTAAACGATCGTATTTGTGACGAATATCATCTTGACGTATAGTGTTCCAAGCCTCTTGCGCCTGTCGTCGCAGTTGTGCAAGGTTAGTAGTTTGCCGTACTGACTGGGTCAGACGTCGTCCCATCATGCCCCAGGCATGTTCAATGGAATAGAGGTCTGGGGATCGTGCCGGCCAGAGCAATTGTCGAACACCACGAAGAACACGTCGAGTATGTGGTCGCACATTATCTTGCTGAAACAATACATCAACTTCCTGTTAATTGAACTGCAGTAAAACGGGCCGAACAATGTGGGATGTAGCAGGAATTGTTTAACGAATATCTACAAACACCTATGGTGAAAGGAAATTGTATCTTGTTGCGCTCCACACCATGATGCCAGGAGTTGGGCCGTATGTCGGGGGCGAATACACCCTGGAAGGTGATGCTCGTCAGGTTGACGTCGCACACACAGACAGCCATCACCTGCATGACGGCAGTACCTGCTCTAACCACTAAACCCAGAGAGCCATTCCATTCTCCAGGAGATCCTTTCACGACACCACAGGAGACGTGCGCCACGGTGTTGCGGCAGGAGAGGAAGTCTGTCCAAAGGCGCACGTCCTCGTGGTCCTTCTGCAAGCAGACGGTTCCCAATGGTACGTGTGGACACCCCACGTGCCACATTCGCTCCCATCTCTACTGTGGATGCGGTGCGGTCTGCCAGTTCTGCCCTAACCATGCGCCGATCTTGACGTGTATCTGTACTACGCGGCCGTCGCGAACGTTGTCAACGGGGTTGGGCTTGTTGAACTGACCACCGTGGATAACATCGCCATCGTGGCCGGCGTGTGCAGCAATCCGTCGACATGTCCACCTCGCCTCGCCAAGTGCCATGATGCGGCTCCTCTCGGGCGACTGTAAGTGCACAACCTCTTGAACAGTTAGGCCGCTTTCACTTCACACAGAGCCACCATAGCGGCGACGTCAACAAATTCGGTGGCGCGACCACGACGGTGCGTTGTAATTTACCGCAGCCACCAGACTCGCCAACAACGGGTCAGTACTAATAAAAATGAATTTGGGAGAGGTAGAAGCGCTATTTTATTTTTCCTTCCCCGTCCACGCAAACGTCACAAAATAACCGTATATTATGGGTTCACCTAATGCTAAAAGACGGATCAACAAATTGTGTTTTCAATACTTTGTAAAGCGACCTTCGCAAAATCCCGACAGCCCTTTAATGAGCTTAATTTATAGATCCTTCAGTGTCGAAGTTGAAATTTTCTTGATCTGCACTAGTTTTGAACACACGTTACAATCACACTTTTTCCGGACGAACACTTCTCACATAACACCGAGCAGAAACGACTGGTCGCGCTTCTGGTGGCGTCTCGCGTGACTAGCTATAAAACATACAAAACAACGGGACGACGTAGTAGCGCCATCACACTGGCTCCATTCAAACCCGCGGACTGACCGCTGACGTGGTGGTCCTCGCGTGAAAGTGGCCTCGAAGTGCAAAGTGATTCTACCTTTTGGAACAGCGTTTCTCCAGCTACCTTAACTGAAGCTTGTTTCATTTTTCGCGATGCACGATGTTCTACTACGTTAACGGATTTCCACGGGGCTCGGAAGAGGACAAGAAAATGAGACCAACCCTCTCCCTTCCCGAATTAAACTGGAGCGGACGACTAATTGCGATACCTCACAAGCGGCCTTTCAGCTGCAGCGCGAGTATAAGTTAACAGGACGATAATTAAAAAAAAAATTCCAATTTCCCGGGTGGTGTTCTCTGCGTTTACAGAGAGCCGGAGAC